>OZ034970.1:23412434-23469934 GCA_964030785.1 Siderastrea siderea | reverse complement strand
GTACCCATGGTGATGTAAATAAAAGCTGGTTTCCAGGTGACTTCAGTATCTTACAGAGAAAAAAAGGTAAATATCATTCATTAATCTGTTTAGCACATATATCCCACGGCATATTTTATTGTCATTCAAATCAGTTCGAATGTTTCCCGCTTTCTTTCTTGCTTTGTTTTTATATTAAGATGACCAAGAGCGAAGTTATCCAAAACAATGTGTTTCATTGGTTCGGGAATTCTTAGGACATAAATTGCATGTTGTGAGTAGTTACATGCTGTATGCATTGTTAATCGTAATGCGCTCACTTGTCTAAAAGCGAAGCTGTGTAGTGTGCGATGTTGTTACTTTTATACTTTAAGGTGTACCTTGCAGTGGTCTGGTTGAATTCGGAAGGTAAGAAAAACACGCTTATGATTTTATTTGATTTTCAGATAAATTCTGACTGAATTCGAAAAAAAAAACAGAAATATAATTCACACGTAAGTGAAGTTTGTCCACAACTTCCTCTAGGAACAATGAATTGAGTTTTCAAGTTGTTGACCGTGCAAAATCATTTTCGCACTAAGTATACCCTGCCCCTTTTTGTCGAAAATCGTGCGTTAGATCAGGAGAATATTCTTTAGGTATTTGCTTTTCTGAAAGGCCAACTCCAGCTGCTTTTTTTTGCAAAAGATTAGTTTCTTTAAAATCTTCCATCCCTTTAACATTCAACTACATAATAGCGAAACAGATCAAACTCAAGGGCACATGAAAGGTGAGCGTGCATGAAGTATATGATGATACATTACCCAATATTTTCAAACTGTTTTCGCAATCATTAAAGAGCATTACCTTGTCGGAAAGCACTGGCCCGTTTAAAAAACCTTTAATGTTACCATTTATTTTTTTGGTTTCGGCACATATGGTTTGCAAGAGCGCATCGACTGTAACACACCAGTTTGGAGTTGTCAGAATAGACTTGAATTCACAATGCGAGAAAATACATTTGTCTATCTATCTTTAGTTTTATAAACATAATACAATATTTATAGACAAGCAAAAATAGACGATAAAATCCAACGTTTCGAAGTCGTCATGACGCCATTGTCAAGGTAACTTATTCATAATGTTAATTTCAACAAGTATCTAGGAGCAGTGTCGGAGCTAAATTAACATAATAGAAAGAGCGAAAAAAAATTACCGAAATACTGTCGCACGAATGGAGTCAGATTGCACGTTTAGACTGTTTTTTAACTGTCTTAAATATAAACAACAATCAAACTTATAAGAAAAGATGGAATATTCAGCATGTCGCGAGCGTGGGACAAAGAAAAAATCTGAGTCCCCGACGGGAATCGAACCCATGACCTTCCGTACACCGGTCGGACGCTCTAACCACTGAGCTACTGGGAGACTCGTGGCGAGCATAGGTCATCAGTTTCTTTATTTCTTAAAGACACAGAAACGTCACAGTAGGTCTTTAGGGACCTTTCCGTGAATGTGGTGATAGAATTCGCCTGCATGGTTAAGCCGTACCATGGTAAAATTATTTCCTTGATAACGATGTAGTGAGCTGTTTTGTGTGTTGGGCTACATTGCTACAATTCTCGCTGCTTGATCTCAAAATTATCGAGAGCCTCGAACTCGAATACTCAGCTCTTTCGAAAATTTTCTTTTTTTGTGCGAATATTTTTGGATTCGCTCGGGCGTAGTTAAACAATAGAAGTACTTTCCTTTTGGTTTGTGATTTATGAGGACCGGTAAAACCTTTTTTTTTTTTGCGTGCTGGAAACCAAAATAAAGCAAGAATGTCTGAAACTGGCTTCAACTTACTCGTGAAAGCGGCCGATATCAGAACTTCGTTGTTCGTGCTAGCTAAAACTGTGATATTAAAAGCTCAATTTTTTCTGTTAATCGTTAAAACCGTTAAAAACTTGACTGGCTTATTTAGCGACTTAAAGGACCAATATCCGGTTACTGCGCATGCTCCAATCTTTGATTTCCTGACAGGATGTCGCGAATTCAAAAGACGCGAGAAGTATATAGAACCTTCAAAAATCCGTTTGCATCGTGCTCAGTTTAGTTCAATATTACCCTAAAGCTTCTCCCAGTTATAGATTAATGATATATAGTTTTCGTTAAGTTCCAATTTGTGTGAGATCGGGATTTTTTGGCGTTGTTTTCAATGCCGTTGGACGGAGGACCGAGAGGAGGGAAGCGCTATGGCGCCGGTCGAAGGCTTCTTTCTCCCGGCAGCCTCCATAAAAGCTCAGAAAATCGTGAAAGGAATAAGAAGAAATGTAACTAGCAGCATACCAGAATATATATAAAGAAAGCAACCCATGAGACATGGAAACGACTGAAGGGACCAGTGGTGTCTGTATTCGACCGACACAGCCCTAAACTGATGGGTTGGAAGGCCTGCGCGCTGCACGACTTCTACTTGTACTTGTACGGGGCACCTTATCTTGGTCTTTTGACCCATTTTGCTTCTTGTTTTTTTTTTTTGTAGCGGGTTTAGAACGGAGGATTTTTAAATGTTGACTGAATCGACCCGTTACAACGTAGGCGTCGCATTCTCGAGGTCATATCGAGGTCATATAGACTGGTGGATTCTTGTGGCTTTCGTCGTTTGTTATTCTCCGTTGGTTTGACTTCTGATCGTTTGTTAAGCGATTCAATATGGTTTTTATGCCGCTCTTGCATAATAGCTACGTTGAATTTGGCTCATTTCGGAAATTTATGGGTTTTTCCGCCTCTCATGTTTATATTTTCGACAATAAAGGATCTGAAATATTCACTGCAGCGTGACGAGTTTCCCTGCTGCTGTTTGTAACGCCGGGCTTGGCTTATTGTTTTTAATTCTGTTGCAGGATCACGCTCGGTTAAAACTTTGTGTACAACCAGGGCACCCAACGAGAAAATTTTAGCAAAGTACTTGAAATATCATTTCCTGCTTTATAAGATTGCTTCAGAGGTTTATAAAGGCATATTTGTGAAAGCTAATACGGATTGATCTGTTCGGACTTTTTAGCTGAATATTTAGGCCGCAGAAAATTTTAGGAAACAGAATCCGTATCCGCGAATTTCCGAGCTGCTGATGGCTCGCCGAAAATACTAGCTGACCTTATTTTGCACTCTAAACGACATATTATATTTGTCCCTCCAAAAACAATGGGAACTAATAAGTCCTCTTGTTACGAAAGTCCGACGTGATGTTTCGCCAAAGAAATCTCCAGCTTTCACTGCAATTAAATCCGAAAATCTCCGGTGATTTACATGTTGTGTTTCTCATCATGGATCGCGATCTATAGACCCTTTTTGTCAAGAAATTTAAGTTGTAGCTTCCTTGGAGCTATAAAACGCGAGCAAATATTTAAATGGCGGATGTAAATAGCTCATGCACTCTATGCTAGCCTATGTCATTCTGTTGTCTGAGTGCATCCAGGATGCTATTACTCAGATGAGGCTTTTGACAGTGATTTACCTGCTTCACACATATAGCACATGGCGCATTTATTCACTGTTGGCATATATTTTGTTACTAAAACGTTTTATTCCCTGGCTTTGTTATAACATTATGTAATGGGTCTTGTATCCAAAACATGGCATCTCACTTTGCATCCTGAATGCTTTGCTGTTTTTTTGGCTATGTCTGCGGGGAAGGGACACTGCTTGCTCTTTTAAGATCGTTCTCTACATAGCAAAAATTGCCTTACACATTGTAACTGCTTTCGAAGCTCTTCTTCCGATGGTTGTAAAATATTATGTGTGTTACCATAACAGACTGAAAGTTGGCTTACTACGCTTAGATGTCTAAGCACGAAGTTATCTTAAACAAATGGTTTTGATTGGTTAGAGCAAGTCACGTGTTGTGTAATTGAAAGCCGTATGAACTGCAAATCAGAGACACCTTCCATGTTCAAACAGCTACATGCAAGTTGTTCCGGGGCAATGTTTTTATCGTTGTACCTGAAAGTGTGTCTTGTAGTGGTCTGGATTAATTCAGGAGGTAAGAGAAAATACGGGTATAACTTGAGGTACTTGTATGATTGGAATTTAAATTTGGGTAGACGAGCGAAGCAAAAACAGAATTTCGTCCTGTATTTGACTTCACCGAAGAACAGTGATGATAAAAAGAATTACTGAGCTTGCAAAAACTATTTTCGGCATTTTCGATATTTTTATATTCAGAGGGATATCCGGTAATGCAACTGAAGAGAGATTCTAATAGAGTATAGTCAGTCACCCATGGCAACCACTTTCACTTCAATTGCGATCTCGCTTCACCCTCAGCTCGCGCACACAGTCCCTAAATAAGTGTTAAAAGGGGTGACCACAATTCTACGTCCACTATACTCTTTTCGAACAGTGATGGCGGTTTTTCTAACGTCCCAAAGACGTGATCATCTGAACTGAGCCAAAGACTTGAGCAAAGCCAGCATGGTCTTACAAGTTATTTTATTGAAGGTTCTGCGACCTCCTGCTATGACGTCTGGTGCCTAACAAACTCAGCTGGCGTCAAGTGAATATCTACTTAAATAAATCATTTTGTTTCATGCTGGGAGCCAAAATTTAACAGCAATGTCTAAACTATCCTTCAACTTTTGACAATAGCATAACTTAAATTTTGTCGTTCTTGTTCTGATTTGTATATTGTTCTCGCCGTTTAAGGTATTTGTTCATAAGAATTCAACAGTGGTTCATTAATAAAGGACCATATGTAGATGTGTGTTGTACAAATTTTGATTTCTTCTTGATAACGTAATGTTAGTCTCTCAGCCGTCATATTCTTCACCAGCCACATTGTTAATTTCTAAGTCATTTATCTCTTGAAAGTGAAGGTTGCGATAGCTAGAAATTACTCAAAAAAGCAGTTATTCAAAATTGAACATTAGATTTAACTGAATGATAAAGAGGGAAAAAATAGGTTGGCTGGTTATGCCAACTAACTGTTTTATTTAAAAATACTTGCTTCAAACTCGGACTAAACTGTTGAGACACTTCGGGGTAGGTGAGAACTTTGACCGTAAAAATAACTTGCAAGAACAATTAGTTCCCCCTCTCCCTTTTGTCAATATTGCTTTGCCCCCAAGAAAAGCTCCATGAAACGTCATTCCTTCCAAAAAAAAAATGAGTGCGCAGAAGGTGAAAAGAAGAGCATTTTTGTGATCTTGTCAGTGTTCCCATACAGGGAAATTGAGAAATACGTGCGCTAATTGTCTCAACTAGTTCTGTCCAAGATTGTTGGTTTTTGCCATGACTGACTGAGTTTTCAACTCAATATTTTCTAGTCAGATGTTCCTTCAAATATCCTATGGTTCGCTTGCTAGAAATTGCTTCTAGTGTTGTTGTATGACTAAGAACATGTTACATCAGCTAAAAGTTATTCTGACTTCTTGTTACGTCGTCAATTTGCATCCAGGAGATTAAACCTTTTGGGACTTCAGCGAAAGACATCGCATGTACTGGTGAATTTATTATTCGGTTGGTTCCGAGTACCCTACCTTGTTGCCATGCCAAGTAAGAATTTTCGAAGAAGACAAACATCTTATTATGTTTTGCATTATAATGTTTTTAAGCTACCCTCAATCAAATGTTTTCGAAGAAAAATCTCTGCGTAATCGATTTAAGGGTAAATATGAAAATTGAGAAAGAAAGTTGACCTGAGAATAAACTTAATTCTACTTCAAAATTTTATCTAATAAGCGTGGTGCAAAAATAGGTTATTATTCTTGTTACTACACTAACATATTTTATGATGTCAATAAACTCAAAGTTCACATCCTTTGATAACCTGTTTTGTTATAAATCTAGAAAAGCTTCTAAGTATTTATAACTGGTCTAAGCAATTGAAAGCAGTATAATTATGCTGAAGAAACCAAAGTACGTGAACTGGAAACAGGAAAACTAAGCAATATTTGTCCTCCTTTTTTTTCTTTTCTTTTTCTAACCCATTTTAAAACAATTAATAATAATAATAATAATAATAATAACAATCTTTTATTAGGAAGCTCCATCACTAAAAGTGGTTTACAAAGAGGCCCTAACACTAGATATATATTATATAATGATACAATTAAAATCTATAAATTAGAGCTAAAACCGAAATATATAAATAATTACAACATATACACTACAAGGATTAAAAAAAAAATTTCTTAATTATAAAAAGCAGAAAAAAGACGCTTCTTAAAAATTGACAAACTTGCTGAGTTTCTTACAGTTCTCTCTAGCTCATTAAAGTCTATGAAACAGTGGTACCGCGAACGATGTTTTCCCCAATTGTATTTGATTTTGGGGAGCTTTATAGTATCTTTATTGCGAGTATTGTAGGAGTGCATATCACTCTTTCTTACAATGTCCAAAGAATGATTAAGTTGGCCATTAATATAATTTTCTCTCACATTGTTTAAAATAAATCTAAATATATCAAACCGTTTTTTGTGAGTGTGTCCAAAACAATCATGGAACTCACAAGGCGTGTGAGGATGCAGAATGCGGAATGTTATCTACAGGGACTTAGTTATCATACGGAAAAACATTTTATATGTTAGATGATTAAATCATACTAGTAAATGTATCTCACAGTTTGCTACCAGCTTCTACGACTTGGATCAACAAAAAGTAAACAAGAAATTCCCAGGCCTTAATAAGTTTTCAGAAACGCGCCTCTGTGCTATTACAACGATAAGAACTTGATTAAAACAAACTAATGGCTTGGTTAATTGTTTCAGTCCTTTAGATGACGTAAATCATTTTCCGTCCTATTTTAATTTCGGAACAAGTATTAAACGATGGATCAGCACATTCTATACAAACATTGAGAGCACGGCGATAAACAATGGCTTCATGACCAACTGGTTTATACCGTCGAGAGGAGTGCGTCAGGGGTGTCCCCTTTCTCCATACTTAATTGTGCTCTCGACAGAGGTATTGTCCAGCAAAATCAGACAAGAGCCAAGTATAACAGGAATCAAACTATTCGGGCACGAAATCAAATTGAGCTAATTTGCGGACGACACGAACCTTTTCTGTGCAGATTTGATCTCTGTTGAAAATGCTTTGAAAACGGTGGGGGATTCTGGGAGGCTAGCGGGTCTCAAGTTAAACATAAAGAAATCGAAAGCAATTTGGTTGGGAAAATGGGAAAAAAACGTTATCCTTTACAACTAAAATGGTTGCATAGTCCGGTACGCCTCTTAGGAATCCATGTCTCATATGATGAGAAGGGAAACAATGAACTGAATTTCAATCTGAAAATACGAAAACTTCAAACAAACCTTGATATGTGGAGATCAAGAGACCCAACCTCGTCCCCAGGGCCTTCTCCTCGTTCAAAATGGCGGTCGGAGAAACCCCTGGCCAAGGCTGCCAAAGTGGCTCCGAAAGTTTGTTTTAATTTCGGCACGCAAACACGATGAAATGTCTTCGTTTTGTTTGAATAACGGTTTCCGATTGCAGAAAATAGACAGGGCCACCAGACGCTGGAAACAACCCCGAAAAAGCCATTTCATCATGTGTCACGTGACAAAATACTCCACGATTCGTGGAGTATTTCAGCAGCCTTGGCCAGGGGTTTCTGCGACCGCCAGTTTGAACGAGGAGAAGGCCCTGGGGACGATGTTGCAAGAGACCTTACACTATTTGGGAAGGTACTAATGATTAAATCCTTGGGATTGTCACAGTTAATTTATTCGGCTTCAGTCTTTAATGTTCCCGAAGAAGTCGGACGCACAGTGAAAACAAAGCTTTTTAGTTTCTTATGGAAAAACAAAAGGGATAAAATGAAACGAACCGGGCTTTACCAGGATCTGGAAAGAGGTGGAATACGTATGGTAGACATCGACGCAATATTTAAGGCTCTAAAATTAGCCTGGATTCCAAGATTACTGATCCCAGGGAACCAAAATTGGAAAACGGTTCCTGATTATTACCTAAGAGAATTCGGAGGTTTGAACTTCTTACTGAGGTGTAACTACGATGCGAAATATATAAAATCAATTCCATTGTTTTCTATAACTTTGATGAAGCACAGGATATAATTTTATTCAACAACAAAGAAATACTTAATTGTTGACAGTAAAACCTTTTTATTAGGGAATGGTTCAAAAAAGGTATCGTGTCAATACAAGATCTCTTGGACAATGTCGGTCAACCAATGTCCTACCAAGAGTTTACGAATAAGTACTCCTGCAAAACTAATTTTCTCCAATATTAGTTATTAGCGCTATTCCGAAGCATTTATTAGCCAAAGCAAAATCAATGAAGCCAATTAATAAAGAGTTATATTCTGATGGTAACTTTAGTCTACAACTGAAGGAATCGGTAAATCTGTATTTGAATAAAATCAAAACTAGCGCCTTCTATAGGTTATTATGTACAAAGACCCAAACAACAGTTCATTCTGGGCCAAAGAGGTGGAACAAGGATCTTTCCTTGGATGAAGATATGTGAGAAAAAATATTTACCTTCCTAAAAACCGTCTGTAGATGAACCAAACTAAAGGAATTTCAATATAAATTAATTCACCGAAGCAAGGAGCAAGGACGCGTTAAGGTGCGTTCCCATAATTGGTTGTTTCAACCTGAATAATTAGGGCAGAAATAGCTGTTTATAGTTGTATTAGAAAAGTATTTATAAAACATCTAATTTAGAAAAATATAAAGTCGAAACTAAATTCGTGCAACTAAACTACTAAATTCGCGCAAACGAAATACAAAAAGAAAGAAACATCTTGCTATGAGTCGGTTAGCCAGCAAGTTACTAAAAAAAGCAAGCTGCTACCGTGAGTTTCTGTACTTATTTAAAAAGAGCGCGTTAGACTATTTTGCGTCAAAAGTAGCATTTTAGAGTCTGTTTCATGGGATATATACACGCACCAGGGGTCAGTTAATTCTTGGTGACAGCCGCATGCTAACTTACCAAAAACATGCTCTCGGCTTGATATAGCGATTGCAAAGAGTTTTGAAAAGTACTGCTTACGCGAATACATCCAGATGTAATAGGCGTTTTATTAGAGAAAGAAGAAAAGACCTATGGTGGTATTCAAGTGCTGAAGTTATTACGTGGTTCACTGGAATAATTGCAATGTCTACACTATACGAATTAAAACATTCTATATGGGCAAACTCATCATGCTTCTTTCTCGTCTCCGTTTCAATTTGTTTCCACTTGAGATACTGGCAAACGATGTGCAAAACATTTTCTCGTTGTTGTTCACTTTGTCTTGTTGCCCACCCATCTAAATTCTTTTAAAAAGAGGCGGACGAGGTTTTGCTTTTTTCTTGGATTTTTTACCCCAGATCAACTGTTCTGTATAGTAGGCTTGGGAGGGGGGGGGGGGGGGGAGAATGAAATTTGCTGATGTCTAATTTCATTGCTTTTACAATCAACCAAATGCCGCTAACAAAAATTTATCTAATAAGCTTCGTGCAACAATAGGTTACTATAATTAACTGGAATGTTTACTGGCTGCTAATTGTCCATGTTGAAATCCATTTCAATCTTTGTTGTTTCAAAACAAGTCTAGATTCATTACTATTACCTTTCCTCTGGATATTTTATTTATTTTTGTCATAGAAATTATCTCACTTAAAGCACCATATATTGAGGCAACAATTGCATTTGAATTTTCAGGAAAAATAATAAAGATGCAAGAAACCGCAAGCAGTTCATTTACATTTTTGCATTCCTCGTTCTTTTGATCAGTGGCCTTGCTTGCGCTCGCGCTTACGTTTGACTCCCTACGGAAACAAAACAAAAACAGATCCATCCAACAGGCTCTCACATGAAAACTCAAATTAATACAGCGCCAAGACCACTTAAGCTTTATACTAAGGACAACAACAGATTCCACACGTCTGCTAAATTTTTCTACAGCTCTCGGACGCTCTGCCATAAAGATTCAATTTTCCTTCTAGGCAGACTGTCACCTTTTTGCTTTATTTTTCATGTGTGATTTAGTTCATGTTTAAGATTGACCATCTCCGATGCATGGCTTTATAACTCATTGGTAGAAAGCTCATGGTTAGAATCCCGTGGAAGGCATTTTTTTTCCTTCAATGTTGGAATCTTAAGGTACATGACGGTTCAGGAGGGTTCAAGCTGAGTACCCTACATATCTCCGCGCATGATGATAGAGAACAACTACGCTAACCTGATAGCTGCCTAAAAACCGAACCCTTTATAGGTACGAAATTTTACAATTTGAGTAGCTGTTAGCCTCTCTCTAAATCGTGTAAATGAATGTAATTCACTACTATTATAATTCTTTCTTTTTTTCGGGATCCCATGAGTCTGGTAGAAAGTACAAAGAAAAAGTCGTATAGCCATTACTTAGTGACGTAGAGAGGTGAAAAGAATGCGGACAACACAAATCATTAAAATTAATGAGAATTATGTTTTATGGTCTCAGTCCGTGTCTACTTTGCAGTCAAAAACAAACAAAGTAAAAAACAGAGTTTCATCTTTTTCTTGTTGCTTTGACAGAAAAATGAACTAGGAACTAGGAAACAGCAATGCATGAAGCATGTCAAAATTTAATGTCTTGTTTTCTTAACCATTTAGTTTTCGTAAGTATTACCTGGTCACCTATGGGTTTAATGATGGTGTGAAAGCATGCCGAAGACGAGGCCAATATCTCTCCTATGTCGAGCACACACGGCTACGAGCTGCTGTATGCGCACTTCTGGCGTAGCGGTTTCGTAACGAGTTTCTCCTTTGCTGTTTTGTAAACTGACTTTCCTATGCTGCAAATTATTGTGAATCAAGCATCCCCATCTCCATTCAATTTGCCTAGATTGATGTTTTCAAACTCTTCAAGGACTCTTTCAGTTGAGGCTAAGGTTTTCTGACATCGCATAAAACGTCATTCATATGACACCTCGTGCAAGCTCCAGTTCTCGTGCAAAGATCTCGTGTTTTATACCCTAAGCGTGGGTTGTTGAGCATAACTCTTCGATTGTATTTGATTAGTCTTGGCCGATTTGATTAGCAGACCGAAGCCCTGCAGGGTCCCTTTGTTGTACTTATGCATGTTAAGTGGACACAACTAGCCTCAAGGCTTATCTCAGAGCAAGACCTACATGAACACGTAACGCCACCTTGATGAATTTGCTCGAGTCTTCTAGAAATTGCCTCATTTTCGGCTGGCTTTGTTTCTCAGGTGAGAAAGGGAACCAAACACCCATATAATTTTAACTCTACACAAACTCGAGAACGTGTTTCTCTATTTATGCGGTTAGATGGCTCACTACACGCGCACTTTATACAAAATCAGCAATTAAATCCAAAATTTCTGCATAAAGTTTATTTTTTCACACGTGGACTGAACTGGGCCATTGTTTTTCTTACGTTCAGTGCCCGGTTCCTAGCTCTTCATTTCTCCGTGCCAGCAGTAGTAGCAAATGTGTGGTAGATAGACTATGTAGATTGCGTATTTCACTGTGTTAAAATGGTTAACTAGCATTTATTATTTCACAGGAATAAACTTAACTGGTTCAAAAGTTCTGATGCCCTCGAAAAACAACGTTTCTTGACAGCCAACCACAGCTTAAACAGTCTAAAATTTCTATCTCTGTTCATCAAAAATCGAAAATGAGTGATACCTTTATTTTGAAAGTAAAACATTTCAATGCCTTGCTTTCAAATATATATAAAACAAATAGAAAATCAGTATGATGGAATCGATGTTATACCCTCCTGTATACCGGACAATTTGTCACTGCCTCAAGAGCGAACTAGACTGATTTCAAAGTGTGCCAAATCGTTTAGTAGACAGAACATGTTATTCATTTTAAAGACAATTAAATTTAAGTAAATTGAAGGAAAATATTTGGTTTCCATAGCGACTGTATATTTGATGCCATTACAAGGATTTTTTTTCTCTGTATGTGTCTCTTTTTTGTTCTTTTTTTTCTGAAAGTGCAAGTAATAGTGATAAATCGGCATATCGATGACTTTGTTGTTGAGATATAAACGTATTTCATGTCATCACAGCAGCAAAGCAACACTTATTTCCATACCGACGTTTCTAATACTTATGATGTTTTATCCATTAGTAGTGCAATGAGTCCGGTTGTAAAGGTTTCCATAGCACTTCGTCGGTCCTTCAAAAAAGTCTAATTTGTAATAAAGAGAAAGATGATAGATGTCGCAGGGTAGAGTAGCATGCAACCACACAGTGCTTCGAATTTTCAGATGTTTAGAATTCAACACCGCCTGACGGGAGTAATTTGTCTTTACTGTTCGATACCAGGTGTGCAGTACTGCGTAACAAATACCTCCTTTTTACTTTTCTGTGTTGGCGGTGTTTTGGTGATGTTTCTCGTTACGTCACCTATTGAATGTTTGAGCGAATAAATGCTTTCCAACGTAACATCATTCAGTTGCAAAGCGTTTTCATCACGGTTCGTGGCATTTTTCATCACTTTTGTGATAGCCTTTTGTCCTTAATTATTTTAACACTTAGGATTACCTAACTACGTTTGACGGTATGCTAATAAATATTTGTATAAAAAACGAGGTATTAGCTCGCCCTTTGGACAGTCGCCCGGTGGTTATTAACCAAACTTATATAATTATAATTATGAAATCTAGTCTAAAGCTCTAACCATCGGAGCTCTATACGCCTCATTCGATTGAGGAGTACGCTCCCGGGTTTTTTTTGTCCCAATGGGTTTTTCATTCCTGGTGTTCGGGCAGCGTATCAAAGCATATGATTATATTTTCTTTCTCTAGTTGTTTTTCCTAGCTTTAATTTTTTTCGTTACCCTTTTTCATCCATTTAACTGCACTTGCACTGTCTTTCATTTTCTGTCGTACTGTACGTGTATCCGTGAAGATCTTAAGTACTGTCTGTATTTCGTTATATTTAGTATTTGTTTAAGATCATTTGTAATTGTCCCGTTCGTTTTACCTTGTGCATCAATCAGTTGCGGTGTTACTGATCTGCTTATGTTATCCAAACTATTGTAAATACTTGCCCTCTTTATAATCCTGTTTAATAAGGCCCTTAAGTCCATGCTGTCCATCAGGCACTCAGTACGAGTGTCACACTCCATAATTGTCGTAGTGTTATTACTTGCGCTATTTGTGCTGTGTGCGAAGGGTGGGAATGAAGTAATTATTCCTGAAAACGTATACCATTTAATCGTGAATGTTTTCATATCCATGTCGGCGCTGCGCCTATAGTGAGTTAATTGTAAATAAACACTCCTTATTTTATCCTTTCTTTATTCTTTTTTTACTTTATTAGTTTCCCCAATTTAAGTTTGTCAAAAGCTAAGTACCCAGACACTTAAATAATGTCGTCTACTACTGCTACTTCAACTACTACTAAACAATCTTGCTATGAGGAACAACTGACAAAAGCAAACATACCATCGTTGTACAACAGGCGATTACAGGACATTGCCATCTTCATGTATAAAATTAAGCATAAATTGCTGTCAGAGAGACTCTGTAATCTTTTCCAATTAGACAGTGGCTTATATAATTTAAGAAAACGAGAATTTGTTCAACCTAGATTCTCTTCGGTAACATATGGAAAACACTCACTTCGTTACCTAGGGCCCAAACTTTGGAATGATCTCACTGCTAGACTAAAAAATTTACCCTCTTTGAAGCAATTTAAGAACGCTATACGTGATCGGGACCTCACTGCGCTGGCTGCAAATGTCAGTGATTGTCGAGGCTGCAACCTATGCCAAGAATGACTGGCCGCCAACATTACATGACATAATTTTTATTTTTAACATAATTTTTATTTTTATATTTTAATATAGTTGAAGAAACAGAATTTTAATATATTTTTACAGTTTTTTTTTAGCTTAGTTAATTGTTGTAATTAGGCTTTTTAAATGTATATAAATATTTTCCATTTTATATATATTAATTACGTTTTTAGTTAGGCAGGTTAGGTGTCCACAATTAGTAGAGGGGACTTTTCCCCTCAGCTACTACAGTTTTTGACACGTTAATAAAGTTATTATTATTATTATTATTATTATTATTATTATTATTATTATTATTATTATTATTATTACTACTACTACTACTACTACTACTACTACTACTACTACCACTACTACTACTACGTTCTCCTAATCTGGTGTACTCTCTGGACAGCTCTCCAAACTGAGATAATTTCACTTATTGCTTTCCTTTTCTTTTGATAGCGATTACCCTAGTAAGAGCCAATCCAGCAGAAGGTGAGATTTTACGTTGTCTCCAGTTTGTTAACTACACCTAGCTGATCGAGATCGATTTCTGGATTATCGCAACACTTTTCAAATTACTTCATTATTGCCAATTCGCTCGTTCAAATTTTTGCATGCTATTCTCCAGTTTCTGTTTCCATACGAAAGAAATGTTGCTTGTTCCCACCCTGATGTACAAATAGCTTCCAAACATTCATAAGAGGAGCCTAAGAAAGATGTTGGGGGTAAATTGTTGGACAGAAAATGGTGATACTCCCAATCCCTCATTGTCCTCAAGGCCACTGGTAAAGCTGCTGATCTTCCTTCAAGTCGTGGTGTTAACTTGTTATTGGCATGCATTGGGGCTGCTCCCGGGGGGGATACTTAGGTATGTTAGTGTGTCGAGGAGGTGCGAAGACCTTTCTGGGGTTTGAAATTTGCGAACTGAGCCTTTTTGAAGGTTGCAAATTTTCTGATGGACTTCTTTTGAGTAGAAAGATTCTGGCAGTCCTTTTCCTAGGGTTCAGAAAAGCGAGCTTACCTCAGGGTTCTCGATTTTATGTCACACAGTTACATCATTTTCAGCTTATTTACGAGTTTCAGCTCATGGACTACTTTTTTGTCCAGTTTTGGCCGAATGGGCCTCTTTCGGTAGGTATATTTGGGCTCATTCCCAATTCCCTGTCAGGAATATAGCTGAGTTCCCTTCCCTGCACACTGGGGGGTGGGGGGGGGGAGGTTTTGGGCTCAGAGCTCATGAGAGCTGGATGTTAGCTGAATGGTCTGATGTAAATGTTTTGGACACACATCTGGAATGGTTTGGATTATCTGTCAGACAGCTTAAGCTCAGCTATCTTAGTACACTGTCTTCTTTTTGATATTTCACAGGCGATGTAAGACTCGTCGATGGAGACGCTCCTAATCAGGGGCGAATTGAAATATATTCCAACGACACTTGGAAGACATTCTGCTCACATTACTTTAACTGGCAAGCATTCGAACCAGTGTGTCGACAGCTCAGTCTTCCCAGTCCGACAGAACAATACAGAAGTGCTGAATTTGGAGCTGGTAACGGTTCATTTTACGACCAGCAAATCGACTGTGACGGACACGAAACTTCTCTAGATCAATGTCGACAAGAGCCATGGAATGGCCACTGCGGCGAAGAGAACACAGTAGGAGTTGTTTGTGGAGATATGGTATTTGCAGGTAACTACGTGTTTCTTAAAAATTCTTTAAAATGTTATTGACTGTTGTTTGGAACAATTACCATTACAATGCTTTAATTCTGTTTCTGTATTCTTTTTGTTTGCCAACAATAACACGACCAACAGCAGATTTTATTCAGAAGCAAATAAATTACAACAACAGAAACGCTTGCCCTGCGCAGGTAGTATGCGTGCTATTCGGGGCGAGGACAAGACGGCTAACTGGTGAAATAAATAAATATATTAAAAAAAGAGAAAAATTAATATTAATTAATCACACAAGATCATGATATACGCAGAAGCACAGAGGCAGGGACTTAAAGATGACACAGAGATAGAGACGCAGTATGCACACGGTGAAAAACAATGTTATTGAGTAAAAGCCTAAGGCATTGTATGAAAAAGCTGGATAAGATGAGGGACTTCAATATAGTCATCCTAAGTCTGTAAGATTTCAAGAAGCACTAATCATATCTTATTTCGGAATTGATATTTACTTAACATTTCAATATCGAATTGGGTTCCATATAGTAACGGCGATTCTTACAAAACGGAGTTTTTTTCATCTTTTCAGTCCTGGAGCATTTGGAATAAAAGGATTCATTCGAAGTTGATCTAGTGTGTACTTGTGTACGACGCTTGTTATGTACTGCATTTGTGTTCATTTGTTCATTAATAAATTGGAAACAAATTTATTGCTCAGGATACACAACAAAGAATTCGTATGTGAAATCTATCGGGTTGATTCCCTCACGTATTTGTAGAAAGTTATACAATTTGGTTATGCTTTCTAACACATTTTTGGGGGGCTTTTTCCAACTTTGACAACCCAAGTTTTTCCAAGGCTTTTTCTCTTATTGTGTTACCCATAATGACAGTAGCTGAGAGGTTTTATATTTCTTTTGTCAGTAGTTTCTTTATCACAGTATCTCTTTAATGATTTGCCCCTGACCTTTCTGGGACGATAGTTTAACCGCCAACGCTTAGTAAGATTAATTTTAAGAAAGACGGTGTTTGTTAACGTTAAAACTTCAGTTAGAACGACCACATCCAAATTCTGCTGTTTTATGTATTTAGAATCAACCATAATAAGCCAATGGGTACGAAATACAGTAAACATGACAAACGGATTATTTAATGGGATAAATAAAACAGAGAAATACAAAAAAAATTAGTAGTCATCTTCCCTGTTTTTACCATGTGATTACATGTTTCTGGCCTTCAAGTTTATATATAAAATGATTTATAAACTAATTTACCACAAAATTAGAGCGATTATCAAAATTTGTTTCATTTCGTATACATAAAGCCTCAGTAGTCTTCCACCCCTTCAGATATAACACAATGGTTAAAGACGTTACGCGCTTTAAAGCAGAAAAGATGTACCTCGAGTCTGGCTTATTATTTTAATAACGCTTCTTGGACAGATATGCAGGACATTCTTAGACAGATGAACTTGGTATTCAAATGGATTGTAATTTTTTTTCTTTTAGCATGTGCAGAAGGTGGTAATAAAACAGGTATTTCAGGCCAGTTGGTTTTCACCAGGGGCGCTCGACCACATGAAATAGAATGCGAATGGAGCATACACAACTCTGACGGAGATCACGTGATTCTAAACTTTGAACGTTACAGAGAACATCATTGTGGGTAAGTGGCCTCACTTTTAACGGTATTTTCTTTTATTCTACTTTGATGAGCAATTTTTGGCAATGTTAAAGACCAATGGACTTCTTTGTGTGCACCATTGTCTGTACATGTGAGTTTAGATGGTGAGATTTTCAATTGAGTCTTGACAAATTAAAAAAAATTACAAATTAAAAGACATCGTGATCTTAGCAAAAATTGCGATTCATTTACTGCTTTCTCGACCAGTCTTGACTAAGCAAGTTGACCAAAATTATCAAATCAAATTACCAAACAATCCAATGAGCAAATCAACCAAATTTAACCGGCATCAAGCGTGCAAAGATGGATATGAGACTGGTGAAGTTGCGAGGGGATTTAGCTTTACTAGTAATTGACTGAGTGGTGCGATAGTATTCGCCAGTTTGCTATCTAATTATAAAGCGCGCAGTGGCAGGTTAGAAATTAACTCACGGCATACGTACATCGGTAAACAGCAGAAGTTAAGCACTGACTTGAAAAGATAAAGTAGGCCTAGTGGCAGAAACATAAACAGGCGTATCAGTAAGTTTCGCTAGCAATGTAAAGGTTGAAATAGACAGTCAGGAGTAATGATAACAATTCATTCGCCGTTAGTAATTCATTCATTCTTTCATTCATTTAGTTAGCTATTCGTTTATTTATTTATTTATTTATTTTTTACAACTTTTAGAACTCCTGAACTTAAGGTATGGAACGATTTGAATGAGGAGATATATCAAAGACATAATTGTGAACACATGGATTATGACGCAATTCTGTGGCAAATACCATCCTCAACTGTCACTGTCCGCGTAAGAAACGAGGAAGATGCCAACTCGCCTCCTTTCAACGGCTCTTACGTCGTTGTCGATGGAGGACTGCAATCAGGTAATCTTGTTACGAAACGCTAGAACACAGAGTGTTTTTATGCAACTATCATTAAGAACGCGATGCACTAAACATTATCTTTACCCTATCCTTTTTCACCTGTGATGCTCCCTGTTATTCACTCTCTATTTTTCACACGGTTGCCTTAAACTTTAATGTACAATAGCTTTTAGTTCAATGAACTAAAAACACTCCAAATGTTATAATTTATGATCTTTAAGATTTCTTGTTTAAGTGACGTTATACCGCAGTTTTCTTAAAGAACTGATCGAACACAAACATTGCATTACGAAGGGATGGCAAAGTAGTAAGAGCACTGAACCTCCCCTATTTTAGCCCGTCGTAATTATAAATGCTTTTAGTTTGTTTTTATTTTCAGACTGCTTACAAGAGTTTTCTCCAAGCTCTCTCACAAAACAAAAAAAGATAAAAGTACATTTAATGGAATGCAAAAAAGGACAAATCGAAAGGGACTAAATAACACCACCCTTTCTCAAGTTTCCGATGCCTTTTTTGTTACAGATGACGTTAACATATTCCTGTCACCTTTTCTCCATTTTTCAGCTTCACTGGTCGGTGGCTGGACTCCCACCATCTCAAACATCACCTACAATAGCTTTCACGTCGAATGGCAGCAACTGACCAACCAGATTAACTATTCGGTGCAAGCTTATGTTGTGATCGTAAACTGGACTGTAGGGGAAGAAGAACGAATGACTGGACGTATTCTGCCCTCAAATGCCTCGTCAGTAACAATTCGCCGATTGCCGTCCTTCGTTGACTATGAATTTGTCGTTATTGCAGTGGATGATTTGGGAACTCCGTACAACAGTTCCTCAGCTTCCTTTAGGACTCTGGAGGGAGGTTAGTAAACTTTCTTAGCCTTGCGCCTTGTTTTCCCCGTGAAAGAAGGATTTCAAGGCGATTATTAATCTCTAATTGACGGGTCGGTTTTTAACCAATTATATTCCTTTCGTGGAGGTATAATCTATTATAATTTTTCTTTTTGAGGGGGGGGGGGGGTTAATACAGTGTGTTGACTTATAATACGACGTCTTTAGTTATCTCCAGAACTCTCCTTAGGTTTCGTGCGAAAATTCAAGAATGACAGTTATCAATTGTTTCAAGTTTATGAATTAGACTTTGTCTTTGAAGACTCGACGCTGGTAACTAGAGTCTGTTGATATATAGTGCAGGAAAGATCGAGTTTGTCTTTTGTTTGTTTGCTTGTTTGTTTGCTTATTTGTTTGTTTGCTTTTTAGATATTCCTTCATTCAGCTTTAATTACTCCTACTCACTCAAAGTGTTAATCTCTTTTATTAAAGTTCCAAGCGCAGCCCCTTGGATTCGTGATTACGTAATCGAACCTTCTAGTGATGTCAGAATATTTTGGGAGCAAGTCTCTGAAGAAGATAAAAACGGCATAATTCTGGGATACACGATTTCTTACGAGACAGAGTGCTTTGACGAACACCACCCCTCATGGCATTCCGGAGATGTTAATGTCAGTGCACCAAGCACTATGTACACATTCAGCAACCTTCTTCCAGGATTAGGATACCGAGTTCGTATCGCTGCATTTACGTCAAAGGGAATAAGTAGTCATTACAATGAAAAGACAATATTCTCAGGTAAGTTATGACTTTCATTCTTTCACATATATCACAATTAAGAGTGCCTATACAGGCGTTTGTACCCACGCGGTATTTTAAAGGGCTGATACGGGGCTGAGTTTCGTTGCTTGACTGTTAAGTACGAATTTGCGTCTTGATTGATAGTGAATTGATTGATAATGAATTGATTGATAATGAACATCACTAAAACTGAAAACAACAAAGAAGATGAAAAATGGTAGTATCGAATATAAAACAGTACAAAGGAATGATGGATCGATGGATTGCAGGACGGAAGAAAGGATGGACTTTTAATTGCACCGCACCCACGCGCACATTTTTCGTTGTCCACGAAGAATAAATAATCCTCTCAATAGCCAACAATAAAATTTGTTTCTCTTCTTTTTTTAAGGCTGTGGTGGACAGCGTAACTTAACAGAGGGAAACGGTACAATATATACTCCCAACTACCCTTGTGAATACGGTGGGAGGCAGTTTTGTCATTGGCATATCATCCCCAATACAAGTGGTTCATCTAACGCGATATGGATAAAGTTTAAAAATTTTGATTTAGAAGAATATCATAGTGGTCATGACTCCCCTTACTGCTGGTGAGTAGACTCTTTCGTTGGCTAGGCGCATAATTGGATGCAAACATGATAACGTCTATGTAGAGGTAACCGAATAATTTAAAAAAAGGAAGATATCATAATCTCTACCTGGACTGATCGATGTGTTATTGACTGAACCACTTCTAACTGATGGACCGAAAGGCAGACCGACAAAACGACTGACTGACTGATTGACTGACTGCCTAAATAGCTGACTAAATAACTGACTAACTCAATGACTGACTGACTGACTGACTGACTGACTGACTGACGGACTGACAGACTGACTGAATGAATGGCTGACTGACTGACTGACTGACTGACTGACTAAATGAATGGCTCACTGACTGACTGACTGACTGACTGACTGACGACTGACTGACTGACTGACTGACTGACTGACTGGCTGGCTGGCTGGCTGGCTGGCTGACTGACTGACTGATTCATTAATCATTGACGACTGAAGTCAGTCAAATCAGAAAATTTATCTCTTTTGAGTAAATGTTAGTGCTGAGGAGAACCCATTGTTTTAATTTTCCGCATTGCTTTAGCAAGAGAAAAACACGAGGTAAAGAAAATGTGTATAATTTTGTGCGTTTCGAGCTCACTGCGCCCAAATTTTTAACACCAATACTCTATTGACTGAGCTGCAATGTCAAGGCGACGAAACAGGTCGTCGTAATTTCGGTGGATTTCACAAAAAATGTAGATATGGCCGTGGCAAGTAAAGTTGCGCTGCGCAACCATGGTTATACAATGGACACAACTGACTGGGTGGCTGACTGACACTGACCTGACAGGCTGAATGGCTCAAGAGCTCATTGACAGAACGAGTAAATGATTATTATTTTTTCAGGTTTAACGACTTGGTTGGTATATCGGCAGTCGAGGACAAAAATGGCACCTTGTTGTGTAGACACATGGGAGACTTCTCCCTTCTTATACCAAGTAGCCAAGTTCATATCAAGTTTTTCTCGAGAGGAGAACACGACAGACGTAATGGTGGATTTACGGCATCGTATCTTGCGTTACCAGAAAAGCCGGCAGGTAACAATCAATCTAATCAATCTGTGTATGTAATACCTTATGAAAATCGAAGCCCTCATTCAGCAAACTAATAAAGACAATTAAAATGGTCACGCTTAAACAAACCATCACCATCATCATTATTGCTATCATTATGTCGTTATGAAGATCGTCACCACTATCACCATCTTCATTATCATCATCATCATCATAATCATCGCCATCATCACCACCATCATCATCGTCACCATCACCATACGGATGACGGTTATAAAGCTGATAGCTGCAGTGAAATTCTAAGGGTCAAATTTTGTTTTAGGAGTTTGCAAGAACACAGCAACATATTTCTCTCTTAAATTAACGCTTTCATAATTTCTGCGTGTAACAATTACGTTGATGTAACTTATGCTTCCGCAGAGATCCAGCTACAGTCATGGACTCTATCAGTGAACACAACGAAAACATCAGCAAATCTCCTGTGGTCAGAGTTCCCCCTCAACGTCTCCATAGATCACTTTGCGGTTAAGTACACGGAGGTTAGAACAGGCGTGTCAGTGGTTCTAGCACTGGAGCCGCACGACGCAAATCAAAACTCGTTCCACCTGCAGCATATCCTTAGACCAAGCAGTATGTACGCGTTCCAGATTCTTGCATTCACAGGAAGCATTGAAAACGACACATACTCGAGTGAAAACGTCTCTATCGCTACAAAAGAGGGAGGTAAGCTTGAAAAAAATCGTCTTGAAAAAGAACAGAGTGCAAGACAAATTCTGACTTTGTAAAATAAATCATAAGCTGTGACAGTTGAAGAAAAATTTATCGAGCTGTAGTCTCCTGATTGTACTACTCCTGGTCCTTCCTCCTGCAAAAAAGTGAAATTTATTAACAAAATGTGGAATATCAGCTGGAAAAAAACTTTGCGAAAAAAAATCACCGTTAAAGAAAATAACAATTTTGTTTTCAAGACAGTTGTCGCATTTCAATAAAATCAACGGACCATATAAATATGACAAACACACTTTAAAATTCAATGCATTTTCCATAAAAAGGGGCTTAAAAAGTCCTTCCTTAAAAAAACGTTTAAGCAAAAAGGAGAAGCTAAGTAGAGGAAAAATGTATTCTCTTCCGTCGAGTTCTTTTCTTAGATTTAGTGAAGAGTTGTTCTTGATTATTTTGTTGTGTTCACATTACTATATAATGAAACATAATGCACAATTTAATGGATTGATTGACTATAAAACGGTGTAAGGCTGCATTAACCTAATATTAACTGGTCTGGTTACTGTGCGCAGCAAAACTGCCTGCTAGAAACTTAACGCGTTAAACATTTCACTTTCGATTGTAAGTGTCTAGGCTTGAGGCTCGCAATAGTTGTTTTTTTTTTTTTTGGACTTGGTGTGTAGCTCTTTTTTGAAATCAAGAAGAAGACAAAGCTTTGATTTCCTTGATACTACACCATCTTTTTCGACATCATATATGACCAAAGTTTAGTAGCTGATTGGTTTCTTGGCAACAGCTGACACCATAGCAACGGTAATGGACAGTATATCATATTCAAGCGATGAGTAAAATACAAAACCAGGTTCATCAACAGAATTGACATGCTGAAAATATCAAAAAGGTGAAGTTTCGTAGAAATACGATTCAAACTCGAAAACTTTAAATTTAGCGATTTTTCAAAGAACTGCATTGCTGTGGGCATACACACTCTGCACGCCCATAGATTTCTTTGAAATGCAATCTTTTCCGTATTTCCTCCAGTTTAAATCAGATTTCCATGAAACCAGTTTTTCTTTTTCCTTTTGTAGTTTGCAATGTTCACTTTCCTGCCCTTGTTTACATTGCTCCCGTTTTGTATGGTCTTCTTTGTTTGTTTTATTGTTTTGTGCCTTCTTTTCATCTTTACTTTAATTACTTATATTCGCACTAATCTACACATAAAAATAAACTTACATTTAGCCCCAAACCAGGCGCCTGCAAATGTTCGCCTGGAGCACGCAGATTCACGTGGCATCAGGGTACGATGGGATCCGCTTTCTGAAGAGAGCAGCAACGGCCAGTTGCGTGGATATACTGTGTGCATAAGAAGACAAAACTACCACGAAGAGCCAGACTATGACCACCGTTACGAGTACTTAGGAAGATGCTTCAACACCACCTCGTCAGAAACCGAAGTTGTCTTAACAGATTTGGATGGAGGAAGAGAATACGAAATATCTGTAGCAGCATTTACAGCGCATTTAGGTCCTCGGTCGGATTGGAACGAGATTATATTTGGTAAGGATCCATATCTGCAAAAAAATTATTTTTTTTCAGCTATAACAAATGCTGAAGAGCAAAACTATTGAAACACTGCGCCTAGCTTTTGATTGAAGAGAATCCTTTGTGTTTTCACTCCTGTTTTGAGGCAAAGGAACAAATTATTGTTTGATAGGGAGGAAAGATGCTGTTTTTAGTTTTTTTCTTTGGTTTTTTGTTAGTTAGTTAATTTGTTTGTTTTTTGTTGGTGGCTTCACTTAGTTTTGTTTTTCTTAGTCTGTGACGACTGCTATTCGAAAAGCCGACCAAACGTGATCAAAAAATAGGCAAAATCATTAAACCTACACTAAAATATACCAACTACAAATGTAAAAAATATTTCAAAAAGGCTACATTTTCATTTAAAAAAACATTTTTTTAACAACGACATAAACTGCCAGTCAAAATATGGTTGCCATGACAACCTCCAATTTAAAAAACGACGGCATGCTATTTCGAAGTTTTTCCAGAAACGTTTGACGGCTTTAGCTTGCATATTGAAAAAGAAGTTCGTACGGTCTGGATATAGCCTCCAATGCAAACATCCTTAGTGCTCTGTACGCAATTCATTCCTCCTCCACGAATTGTGTAGGTCTGGATAGGGATAACGCATCCTTTAGATATAAAGGATGGTAAAAGGAAGTTTAGCAACACATAACAGCAAGAGATTTATTCTGACTCGGTAGGTATGAATTCCTACGGTTTCTTATTGTGGCTTTTCTCCTTTCGATTTGACAGTATCCTAAAGACGTCTAGCTACGATTGTATGTTCCTAATCACAGTCTTAGTTGCTTCGCTTGGTTAAGGGAACGGCGAATAAGGGAAGAACGTCGTGCACTTAAGACTCGCGTGCCTTAGCTACTTTTTTTTCTTACAGGGTGTGGTGGTCACACTTTCAATGAAATGTTTGGGGAGTTTGATCTCCGCAAATTTAGCTGGGGAGAGATTCACTGTTCCTGGAACGTCACCGACGTTGGTATAAGCAATGCAGTTCTGTTGATCTCAGCACACAGAGTGGAATTAAGATCCTGCAGGTAAATATAAAATGAATCAAGGATATTGTTACTTGTTAACAAAGGTGGATATTTAAAGCATCTAGGCAGTTGTTTTAAACGATAACTTTATTTTTTTTCGCGAAATACTTCCGTCAACCATTTTTGGTGATGTTTGATCTTGAAATAGAGAGATTCGCGCAGTTGCTAACTGAACTGAGAAACTTTAGCAGAGAAGTACAAAAATTGTAATTTGAAAGGAACTTGAATGAGTGAGGAAACAGGCGTGCGTTTCTCGAAAGCCCCGGAACTTTTCGTGTTTTGGTAATGCACACTGCATCTTTAAAATAACTGAAGACGTTTTTCAGCACGAACCTTTACCTTTAGCTAAACAGTTCCTACCTTGAGGACATGTTACAATAATAGCTTTGTAGAACGGGAAGTCCGCATCTTTACAAAAGGCTTTTCGGCCAGAAAGTTCTCGGACCTTTCGAGAAACGCACGCCAGAGATTTAACCAATGTTCCAGGCTGACAAAGGTGATTTGAAAAATAACTCTTATCTTTTTTACCGTCGACCTTTTCAGTCATCTTCCCAACAAGACCATCATAACCGAAATGAAAAGCAAAAACAAATAGCAATAGCTTATGATATTTTTCTCTTTACTTCGTTCAAAGCGAATGGACCAGAATTGTCTCCAGCAATGGCACAGAGCTCCAACGTTACAGTCGTTGCGAAGGGGATCACCATGATTATGTTAGAGGTGAATTGGTGCAAGTCCCTTTTGGAGGTTCAAGCTATCTTACCCTCCAAGTCAGATTGGACCATGATGGTTCCGTTGTGAGATCTGAATTCGTCATTTTAAAGGAAGGAGAGAGCCTTCACTCAGGTAAATACTTGATTTCGTATGTTGAGAGATAAAGGTAGGGGTAGGGTACGAACGAGCACTTGAAGGATATGGTTTTAGGGCGAAGTGGTAAGGGAAGATGAACTTCTTTAAATATATCAAGCTTTTACAAGTCAATGTTATTTTTCATCTAACACTTCTGATTCCCACTGGTTAAGTAAAAGTTAACAGATTCTTGTGTGCTAAAGGACATTTTAAAGACTAATAAACCTTATTAACAGAATATTTCGTTCCATATTGTAAGATAGTCTAACCAACCGCTTAACAAATTACAGCTCGTGATTCCCCGAGTGCCTGGAGCATCAGTGGTTACAATACAAGTGGTTCAAGCCTGATGGTGGATTGGAGTGGCTTTCCTAACAGCTTAGACGCTGAATTCTTCATAATATCCCTGAATGAAACCATGCCCATCCAAGATGAAGATCACCACGACCACCACGACGAGGATCGTAAGCCAAGAGCGTTCCTACATATGGTCGATTCAAATCACACTTCTGCTGAAGTGAGGGGTCTTCCAATGTTCAGAGAATTCACAGCCACTGTTTACCTTGTGAGCACAGCTAATGAAATCTACAAGAGTGAATTAGCTCAAGTTGAAACAGGCGAGGGTTGTGAGTATTACCTTTGTTATTTACTTTAACTGTTTCTAAGATACTCAAGTCCCATACGCGTTCGTTCCAATTGAGTTCTTTTTTAGTAAATCAATTCGAATAAACGTCATCAAGTCAAATAAACTGGCAGTTAGGGGTATAGAAAAGCAGAGAAGAATTCCACAAGGACAATTATACAACCTGTTAGCAGCTTTTGTATTGTTGATTTCCCGTTGTTGTTCCATAAAAAGTCTAAATTTATATTTCGGTTATAGAGTAGTTTTTAATTCAGGGTCGTAAGCTTTGGAATACTGAAATGAATCATTTTGGCCAGTCACGGTGGGAGTGAAAACTTATGGCAGAGCACAGTAAAGGAAATACGAAACTACGCTTCACTTTTTTTTTTTTGACTTTTCAATCTAGCCATATTCGAAGGAGCAATTCTCACTGAGAATCATCGGCAATGACATGGCAGTGCACCCGAGGCTGAAAAGGTTTATTGATTGAAAACCTTTATCAAACAAAAATGGGTGACGCTACAAAAGTTCTAGATATTAATTTTGAAAAATGTGTAACACTAAAAAGTTATAGATATTGATTTAGGACCCAAGGTTAAAGAAGCCTTTCAAAGAAATCGTTCTCAATTGCCTTTCAGATCCCACCCATCCTCCGACTGGTCTTCATTACGAGTTTACTTCAGAAGACACCTTACATCTAGAATGGGGTGAAATACCCAAAGAGCATCATAACGGACATCTGCTTGGTTACACCATCAAATATAGCACAGGTTGCCATGAGAATAAGTCTCCTGGAGAAAGGATAAACGTCAGTTTGTCGGTGACAAGTCACACGATTTCCGGCCTTCTTCCAGGGTCCAGATATGATATTTGGGTTGCTGGCTTTACAGCAGCGGGAATTGGACGCGAAGAACATAGAGAGGTTTTCACAAGTAAGTTTCTATGTCCTTACTGTTTATAAGGTCTACGCTTAAAATTATAACTTCCCTAAGGAGGTAGAATTTAAACAAACATTGGTCTCTATTTGGACTAGGCGAACGGTCCGTAATAGACGTGTTTGTTTTATAGCGGTCTCCTTCTTCATTGCAAGAAAACATCCTTAACAGGGTACCCAACCTGCTGGGTCAATTTATGGGTCATTAACATTTTGAAAGAGTTCCTTACTTTGCTCGCTTTACTCAGTAACTCCTTAGGTGGAATGAGGAGTGCAGTTTCCGGAATTTTCAGTTACTATTAATTTGCCATGACATTTAACAAATTGCACCAAACTGCATTTTTAATTTTTATTTTGAAGGTTGTGGGGGACCGTACAATTTAACTGATAATAACGGTACAATTGAAAGCCCTGGCTACCCTTGTGGATATGGTGGAATTCAGAAGTGCCAGTGGCTTATTCGACCGAGTGGCCCTGTCCAAGCGATATGGGTGAAATTTGAAGACTTCAGTTTGGCATATGATCATCAATATGATGCTTGCAGGTGAGTCGACTCAATCAATCAAGCAACTTTGTTTAACGAGGGTGACACACAACAGTCTGGGACTGACAAACCTGTGGCCCTCGGGTTCCGGATCGACTTGGACTCCCAAAACAACTGTTTATATATTAATGAGCAAGTCCATATTTTACGTTTCTACAGGTTACAGTTGCTGACTTACCACAATAATGTTGTGTTTTTCAATATCTTAGCACGTCATTCCCGAAATGTATAAAGTTTTTCATTACCGTAATTCTTTCTCTATGTTCTCCTTTTTTTATTATTTTGCTCCTATTAGTCCCAAAATTGTTCCAGAATGACCTCTGCAAGCCTATTACCAAGCAGTGTTTTCGACCGTTTTCATTCGCACACTAGCAGACAGCAAAAAAAAAAAACGAATAAAAGCTTTGGACTGAGAATTACAAAAAACGTGGTTTTCTTAAGTAACTTTACTGTTTTAGTTCAAACTAAAGCTGTAAACTTTTGGAAAAATATCGTTGTTAATTTGTTGATTGTATTTTTTCTTGCCATGACATAATTTTAGGGCAAACGACTGGCTTGGAATTTCATCACCAGCAAGCAATGATCACATCTATCTTTGTAACGACAATGGCGATTTCGCCGTTCTTGTACCAGGAAGCCAAGTTGATGTCCGTTTTTCCGCAGAAAAGCACAGACATGGACATGGCTTCAAAGCTACGTATCGTAGCGTGCAGGAAACTTTTACAGGTACATAACATGAGACTTTGTAACTTATGCAATTTCAAAAACTGCGTTACACTCAACAATCTTTGGCGCAACTTGTTTCGTAAAAAAGCGTTTCATGAAACTTGTGTTATGAAAATAAAAATTGTTTGACTTAAATTCTAGGCTACGTCTAGGAGCAGGTGATAAAATAGACACCATCGTCATCGACATCATCATCATCATCATAGTCACAACATAATCTTTACCTCATAATCTTTATTTCAATCATCATCATCATCATTATCATCATCATCAACATCGTAGGTAGTTTTTCTCCCCATGGAAAATTTTCTACTTTTCTTGACCTCTGGTCAAGTACTTGAACTGCTCGTTTTATGCTCCATTGCAACGCCCCTTCTCCATGCTTCACGTTTTCGGCTTCTTTATCTATTTCTTCCAACACACATGTGAGTGCAACGCTGCACAGGTGGGTCGACATCATGGTGTCGGACGCAGCCATCTCAACCTGATCATTTCTACTTGCTTAGCTAGTGAAATTTAAAGAAAAATCTGATATCGTTTAACTGTTACGATTTTATAATTTTTGAGGAAAAAAGGAGCTTATCTATCAGAGCAGTGCTCATTTTGGTGCTTTCAGGGATTTTCTTTTCTTATAATTTCTTTTGTTTTGTTTTTTTTTTCATCTCTTATTATAAAAGAAACTCCGCTTTCTTCATGGACTATATCTCTTGAGAACATAGGATCTTCATCGGTTGACGTGCGATGGACAGAGTTTCCAATGAACAAGGACAATATAGATCACATGTCGTTGATGATCACACAGCCAGATAAGGACATGTATGTGTTTCTGGGAGTTGAAAAGTGGGAAGACTCGCGGCATGTCAAGAATTTAGTGCCCAACAGCATGTACATATTCAAGATTTTAGCGTTTACTGGGCCAGATCCTGAAAATATTACCTACTCAAGTCAAAACATCTCTCTTCAAACTCAGCCAGGAGGTATGTTGCAAGTAGACTAAATCGAAAATAAAAATTGAAATAAGGTAAAAATTAGTTAATAAGGTTTTTAATTCATCTTTTGAAAGTTTTATTAATGTTGCTTAAATGGACATTTTTCATAATGTCTTTTCAACGCGATTGCCCATGTAAGCTTCAACAGTGAGCACCCTTTCCAAAACTGTAGTTGGGGTTCCACTAAAGATCAGGCGACTTTTCCAAAAATTTAAGTGGGAACCGGTCCAGGATGACAAAATATTCATCATAAAATTTGATGGCAGGAATTTTTTTTAAAGAATTTTGAGTTTCCTGTTTTTAATGAAATTAACTTTCTTCTTCTCATTTTCAAATTTTTTCATCACTTCAGTTTTACTTCATTGGCTTTGACTATTTTTCGCCAATTTTGGTCAAGAAATCCAAGATGGCAAGTTGGCATTGCCGTTTACAATTATGACGTAATTCCCACGTCATTTGACGTCAAAGGCTAGTTTTGTGACCCACAAGGGAAGCACTTTTGAAAGTCTTATTTACCCTCACGAATTCTTTTCCATAGCTTTAATATTAGCAGCCTTCAGATAACACTGCAAGTACGAGATTGAGTACCAGTCTCTGTCGCCGATGCTGAACAGTAGAAAGGGAGGCTATAGTGATAATATAAACCATCTGCACTAGGTTTAAAAAATCTACTGGTATTCAATCTTGTACTTGTAGTCCGATAGTATCAAACAAGAAAAATACATTTAATCAAAATTAATTAAATATACTCATTTACTTTGACAAAAGCTAAAGGAAATCGCGTTTGTATCCAACTGCTTATAAACCTTCCCGGTTATAGGCCTGCTAGTTTGGTCACAAAGATATCATTCCGGTTATTACTGTTCCTATATATAAAGCACACCACATCTCCCAAAAGGGATTTTCTTTAAAAACAACTCTCCCTCTGAATTGGCTAAAATGGCGATTCGTTATACCAGAATCACGAGTCACGTCGGAAACCCATACATGAAGCAAATTTGTGCCTGTAGCTCGCGAAGAATTGATTGCAGCTAACTTATGGTTTACGGTCATCTCGCCACCAGGAATACTCGCCACCTGTCATCTCGCCACCACAAGTCACCTCGCCACCAACCACCTCGTCACCACTTGGTGGTGACGAGATGACCTCACCTGTTGGCGAAGTGGTTGGTGGCGAGGTTACTTGTGTTGGCGAGATGGCTGGTGGCAAGTCTTCCTAGTGGCGAGATGACTGGATACCACTTATTGTTCTCTTTTTATTAAGCTCCCAGCCTCCCACCACCCAATATACGCCTGCAGAGTTTGCAATTAAGTGGCATTCTGGTTCGATGGGATCCTCTTCCTCCTCAAGACCACAACGGCGTGCTTCAAGGATACAAGGTGTACTACAGAAAAATGCATCACCACCATGAAGAACAGGAAATAACCACGGGGCCGTCGGAAACGCACGTGGCTATCAACGATTTGGAAACTATGAAAGAATACGAGGTCTCGGTAGCTGCGTTCACTTCGGAAGAGGGTCCCAGATCAGATTGGGAGTCAATAATTATTGGTTAGTGTTCAACTTTCCTCTGGAGTTTTCCTTAATCGAATGGTTAAGCAAAAACACGCTTTATTCATTTAACAACAAAAAGAAATTTTTCTATGAATTTTCGATCAATTCTTCGCTAATTCTGACCGCCAAAAACTAAGACGTGCGTTGTATATAATCTTGCGAATCGTCTCTTTTGAAAGAAATATTGTACGCCTGAAGGTTAACACCTGCCGTGACAGAAAAGGGTTTGGTGGTATCCCACTATCATGGGTTTTTTGCGTTTAATAGGTGAGATATGAAGACACAAAATTTTTTTTAATAAATCGCCTCAACATATACCTGTGAAGTCATCCAAGCAGGGCGGCAACTAATTTTTAAAACTATGTAGAAAGTACAGGAATGTGTTAGCTACACGGACCTTAAATTGAGAATAGGACTGGACAAAACGCCATACTGATTTTAATTAGCATTTAAATTTTTTTTCTGAAAAAATGTTTAATCTTTGTTTTAAGAGACGTAGTTGAAATACTAGTCCACACAGCATCCACGCCATATCTAGGCCATTTACCAAAGATTTTCAGAAATGTGTCTTAGACGTAAAGGAAGAGACATTAAAATCGACAATAGTGGTACCAACCCCCGTCACCCCCTGCCTACTTTTTCCATACGTTCCAGAATGTCCGAGGGACTTTCACTGTATTTTTTTAGGCTGTGGAGGCAGCTTCAATCAATCCTTTGGTACGGTGAGCCTGAGAAAATATGACTGGGATGACCGGACTTGCACCTGGAAAATACACAACGTTGGCCTCAACAATGCAGTTCTGCTTATTTCAGTACAAAATCTGAGTTTCCATTCCTGCGGGTAAAGTAAACGTTTATTCTATCGCCAACCACAGGCAGATAGAAAGTCCGTCCGATTCGCGGTGACGATCAGTATTTAGCTGCTTGTTATGTAATATTGCACATGTTTTGATGATATTTGAAGATCTTAGGAAAGCTCTTCGCGCTATTTACTCTTTTTTTTTTTTTTTTTTTGGGTCGGAAGGGTTGAGTCCCGATTTTACAAACGTCACTGAGCCGGAACTGCAAGCCTGGGCGTCTGTCGAGTCCGTAGTATTGTGACACAGATACGTACAGTGCTCCGCTTCAAAAGATCATGGACCGATTTCTTTGAGTGGGCTTAAGTTAAACCTGGTTTAAGGCTAAATCCAGGTTAATACTGTGGCTCCATAAGCTACGTTGAAGAAGGTCAAAATTGTATCAGTAGAACCTGGACTATTCACACACCACAAAAGCCTGTAAAGAGTCCAAGAAATTGTGCTAATCATCGTAGCCTTACAATAAAGTGGATTACACCACGTTTTTCCTACACACTGTCAAAACTTCATTTACTATGCAATCATTTGGTCCCATGCATGTGTTGGATAAATAAACCTAACAGATAACAGGGGTCTATTAATTAGAAAAAAATAGTAGATTTGCTTAGCCACAGTCACAAATTAAATATTCTGATAGTATGAAATGAAGTCTGGTCATAATGCTGCTTTTGTCTTAACAGACATGAATATGCTAAGGTTATTTCCGATGGGCACGAAGTCAAAAATCACCAGGACTGTTCACACATTCGTGGTGAACTGGTCGTAGTACCTTTCCCAGCGTCGGATTACATTACCACAGAAGTTCGTATCCAGAATATGGAAAGCCATTTGATGTACCAATTCGTCGTCTTAAGGGGCGGACTTGATTCAGGTTGGTAGAGTCAAAGATTGCTGTTCCTTCCACGTGCACACTGTTTATGCGCCCTGCAAATTCTGCTGAAGTCTAAATGCTTTTAAAGACAAGATTCAAACGCTTCCGTGCCAAACAAAGAGTTTGATACATGCCCCATGGTCAAAATATTTCGTTTGTCTACGTCTTAACTGCAAATACATTCCGATCATGTTATTACATATAAATGCCAAGTATTATCAAATCACTACACATCGCCTCTACAGCTAATTTAACCACTTATGTTTCCTGAGGTGTTAATGCATATCCAAGGAATATGCAGTATAAGCTAACACTAGAACAATGTTAATTAATCGAATTATCATGAAAGAAGAAGAGCTATAACAACCAAGCCAAAACCTGTTTCCGATATAAAATGATTTTTTTTATTTATCCTTAGCTCTTGATCCCTCGCCCTCTTGGGATATCAGCTTAAACGACAGGAATGCTTCGAGTCTATCTTTAGATTGGAGTGGCTTCCCTGGTGCCTTAAACGCCGATTTCTTCATAATATCTCTGAATCAAACCCAAATAAACCAAGATTCTGAACATGATCACCATGACGAGCATGAAAATAAACCACTACGCCTCCTTGAGATTGTCAACGCATCTCAAACAACAGTAGTCATATCAGGTCTCCCTGCGGCTACGGAGTTCATAGCTATTGTCTACCTCGTGGACACCAATAACGACATTTACAAAAGTGGTACAAAGCTTGTCAAGACAGAAGAGAGTGGTTAGTTATTGTCTCTTGTTTTGTTTTCTGTTGTGTTTTGTTTGTTTGTTTGTTGTTGTTGTCGTTGTTTTTCGTATGGGGTGGAAAGGAATGCATTTTTTATGTTTTGCTTAATATTTAGGTTTTCGTTTGCTGTTTGTAGTACTTGCCCTTGTTTCCTGATTTTGCCCTTGCAATTGTTTGTTGTTTTAACTCTTTTCTTTTGTTTCTGTTGTTATCATTGTCGTTGATGTTGTTGTCGTTCTTCCTGTGGTTATTATGGCTGTTGTAAAATAACAAAAGTATTTCGACTTTCTACATATATGATCTGGCCTGTGTGGAACTGATGGAACTGATCTACCAAAACTCACATTTCCGTAAGCAACATGATTTTTCAACATTCATTTTGTTTTGTTTTGTTTTGTTTTGTTTTGTTTTGTTTTGTTTGTTTTTAAGCACCAACAAAAGCACCATCTCTGCATGACTGGGATATCAACGTGGCGGAACAAAGCGTGCGGTTCCGAATAGAACGACTTGAGCAGCAATATCATGGAGGAAGGTTACTAGGTTATAGGATCACGTATCACCAGCGAGGCAGACCAGATGATACAACTGTCAGAGATGTGGGCGTAAATAATACAGAACGAATTACCTTGGAAAATTTAACGGAGGGAAAGACTTACGTAGTTTTCGTTTCTGCATATTCAAGCAAAGGCGTTGGACCAAGCAGAATATATGCGGTAGCTTGTACGTCAAGTACCTGTCATATTACATTTAAAGTACACGATTGCAATGGCCTTTTGGACAAAAACTAACATCACTACACATAATGACATTTCGTCAATATGGTCATAAGAATATATATAATGAATGTGTTAAATTATTATGTATTAGAACGACGGAATAAAGATTTTAAACGTATAGAAGGTCATCGTAGTTAAATACATTAGGCAACTTTTGCAGTTGCAAAAATAAAGCCTGAAAATCCAGACTGTCTTCTCGCAACTGCAAAAGCTGCCTACAAGGATGCGTTTTTCAATTGAAGCAAAGAAAATATTTTCTTTTTGAAATTTGAAAAGTTAATGCATCCGAAAAGAGGAAAAGAATGTTAAGTGCCTCAGAGGAAAAGATCCCTCTGACTTTGGTTTAGAAAAAAGACAATGCAGTAACACATCGCAATTCTTACAAAACAAGTATTCGAACAATTACTTTAAAGAGAAGGGTTTGCTTTTGAGGAGGTGGGGGAGTGTTATAGCCTACGGGAGCATCGTTGGTAACGGACATGTTCTTGAATTTTTCAATTTAGTGTGTGGCGGTGAAATTCAACAGCAGTTGGGAGATTTTTCAAGTCCTGACTATCCCGACACTCCTTACATTCCTCCGGATCAACACGACGACCTGCCACGCTGTCACTGGAGGATACGCCCTCAGAGTCCAGATGTTACGATGATATGGCTCACGTTCCGAGACTTCTTTCTTGGTCGGAGAGAGGAGCACGGGCATTGCAGGTACGTTGGTCAACAGTGGCGTTATTTTTTTTTGTCTTATGTGAATGTATCAAATAATCAGATATATTTCATCTTGAGTCTCGGTTATTGAACTTCCAGCTTTCTGATTGGTTTACCACACATAGGTCGACTATCGGCGAATAACTCTGCTTTTTTCCTTATAAGGCAAATGGCAAGCTGGTCAAGTGCCGCGGTCTTTAGAAGTTTGGATATAGATCATTATGCGTTTCCGGGAATCTCCCCACCTACTCCTCCCCTAAACCAACATTTTCCCCTAGATGATAATAAGTTAGTTTGAATGTTGGGTTAGGGGAGGGGTAGATGGGCAGTTTTTTCCTCCAAAATATATGCCCAAAACATTCAGCAGTGATAAGCACCGAAGTTGAGTTAACAAATAAAAAAGCCAAAACCGTGCTTTGTTCTGTGATAAAGCACGCAAGGAAGTGACGAGAGCACGAAAGAAGTGTAGGGTGAACACGAGCCGCAGGCGAGTGCTTCTCCCTACTTCTTGAGTGCTCTCGTCACTTCCTTGAGTGCTTTATCACAGAACAAAGCACGGTTTTGGCTTTTTTATTTGTTTTATAATAAAGCTTTGCTCACATTTGTAAAGAAACTGGCTTTTAATTGCAAGAAATCAAGTTTTTTTCACATCTTGCAAGCGCGCGCAAGAAAGGATTTCAGCTTGCCAGCGCGCGCTGAATGGCGTCACGGGCTACTCCGTGAATCTGTACTCTGATAAGGCACGCTGCTTCAACCAATCAGAGCGCGCGTTATATTGAAACTTTATTATAAAATTCAATAAAACACCCTCTCCACTCCCGCTTATTAGATGTGAGGCGATTATAACCAACTCGTGGCTACGCACCTCGCTGAATATTTATCACCTCAGATCCAATGCTCTCAGTCTCGGCACCGAGATCGACACAAAACAATAGGTATTAAGGACGGTGGGTACCAATTCAGAGATATTTTTGCAAAGGTTTTGACTATGGGAAAAAGCAGATCTTAGCAAGACCTATTGAAATATTAAAAGACAAATGTGGGTAACCAAGCATTTTTTCAGAGAGAATTAAGCACACATAATTCTAAAAAAAGTTTTTAAATACAAAGAATGTATGGCATTTTTCTTTTCAAATTTAAGCTCAATTATCTCTGAAAAATGCGTGATTACCCCTAATTTTCTTTTTGGGTTCTGATAGCCCTTGCTAAGTTCTGTTTTTCCACATTGTCATAAACCACACAGAAATCCCGCTGTATTAATAAGTAAATTCCTTAAGAAACTCGAATATCTTGGACCACACCCGAGATGCGCAGAACTTATGCGCAGTAACAAAAAGAGGCACCTTCCTTAAAAGTTGCTATTTGCTTCCGCCAAAACAATAATCATAGCGAGGTCATAAGCATAAACACAAACATAAGAGGGAGGAACAGAGTTGTACTTATTTCGTTTTCACTCCTGGAATAACGTTACAGAAGCATAAGCATCAGCACATTACAAACAAGATTACTAGTTTTCGTCATGATCATGTTTATGTCGTGCTAGATCCTAGTGTGGACAACATAACAAGAAGCAGTTCATTCGCTCTCCGTTTAAAGCATTGCCTTCCTGTCTTGTTTCCAGTTTTAAGGTTAAAACCAATAGTCATGAAGTGGAATTCACTATCATTTAAAACCATAGTGAAGTGCAACTAAGAACGGAAACGTATTTTACGTGATACGACCCCCCCCCCCCCCCCCTTGGTTGAATTCCCAAATATTTTTATTTTTCCTAGTATTGCCTGAGCTTAATGTTGTATTCTTGTGTAAATAAATATAAATACTGTACGAAACACACAACACTAGGCCTGTAGCAGGAGGATTGCCCGGTGAAATGTCGACTACCACCCGCCCCCCTCGACTACACCCCCCCCCCCCCCTCTCACCCCTAGTCCTATCGCTTAGAGATGTTGCAGGCTAGCTGGAAAACAAACGCTTTCTACACATACCATAAAAATAGTCGCCTAACACCTAAGCAGCAAGAGGAAGCAAGTGTGATTTCCTAATAATGAATGTGATTTCCCTAGTAGTGGAAAATTAACCCAGTTTTCTGTTAGCTCATAACCATTTTCGCATTGCTTTAACAGTGGTGGAGTAGAAGTTTATGTACCCGGGGACAATTCACATCACCCAAGGAACCGTCGTGATATTTGTGGAAAGGAAACAAACCATACCCTTATAATAATGGACAGGAATGTTGATATCGAAGCGCGGGGATTTGGATATCATCGGCACGACGACGAGTTTCGTAATGGCACTAAATTCTTCGCAGACTTCAAGGCTCAACCGTTAGAATCCGTGACAGGTAACACATGGCCTTCTGTCGTATATATAGAACAACGCTGAGAAACTTTGAGAAACCTGTTTAACAAACTATTTGGGAGGGTCATGTACTAGCTGCCATCCACTCTCTCATATTAACGTTGTCTGCAACAAACTGAAATTAAATTTAATAGATAAACAAATACTTAATTTACCACTCCCAGTGTAGGGCTTTTCAAGGACATCGAAGTAAGTACTGCAAAGTGGAATGTAGCAAAGCTATGCAAGCTAACTGGCAGCCGGGTCGAGAGGCTGACTAAATGCCTCTGTATATAAGACAGAGAGTTAGAGGGGATTAAAATAAAGTAGCAGAGTGTCTTAGCAGTTTTTGTAAGCAATTATGGACACCAGACGCTGTCAAATCTGCCTTGTAGGGGTTACTGCTAAGAATAAGAGCCGACTGAGCATGTGTAGCTTAATACAAGGGAGGAAAGAATGAAGGCAGCTAAAAATTAAGTGGCATCACACTTTGCTTTTTTCCAGGTTCAGTTCTTGAATTATGGACAGGAATTCATTTAAATGTTACCAACTCGTCAATGTTTATGACATGGCCCGAACCTCCAAGCAGCTTTCTCAGCGGATCTACTGTTGAAAAGTATCTTCTAATCGGCGGAGAAGATCCTTCAAAAATATTATCTTTGATATGGCTACCTGCAGAAAGAGAACATAACTTTACCGACCTTAGGGCCCGCACAAACTATACGGGTAAATTAATTGCTATTTTAAGCGATGGAAGACGCGGCTGTACGGATTGGATACGATTTCAGACTAAGGATGGAAGTAAGTTTCGTATTTTGTTACCTTTGTATCTTTGTGGGTGACAACTGTATTAATACTGACTGTACTATAAGCGAATTTTAATTTCTATCGTGTCCCCAGAAAGCTGATATTAATACCTATTTTGATATATAATTTATCTGTTGTCAGTAAGCGAATGCATTAGCAGTTGTTAAATCAGTTGCAGTCCTGTACAACAGTTATCATTACGCTATCGTCATCTCGATGCAACGGGAGGAAAGCAATCACGTGTGAGATTAAATTACCCGTAATGCAAATAATGATTTGTTCTTGCTTTCCAGATTCGCATAGTAAACACTCCTTTACTGAAAGCATATGCGTATTTTTTCGCCTTCTGTGTATGTTCTGGCTGTTTTGTTTTTTTTTACATTCCGAGGCATTCTGACATCGTAAGCCAAAAGGTTTTCGGCATTTCTGTGCGACTTGATGTGGGTGATAGTGGGTGAGGGGCGGTAGGCATCAGCTCCCTTGCAATGTCAATGTCAAAATGTTTGTAAGATTACGCATAATGCACCTCAACCTCGTTCCCAGGGTCTCTCTAACTCTACATTGCTAATTTTGAGAACGAGAAACTTTTCTAAACCATTTGAATAAAGTGGTCTCTTAAGTTCGAGTACGCGTTCACACCGTCTGCTACCTTTCGTTTTCTTGTTAGCTTTCTCATACTTCGTTTTGAAGCAAAATATATTAACGATTTACGGCATTCTATATTCCCAGGATAAAGTTAGAAAAAGTGGACAGTGTGGAACAACTTGTAGGAAGGGTTTATTTGCTTAATTGCAGGAACGCCCCCAATGTTAACTCATTACTTAAAAAGCGATATACATATATTTTGAAAGGTAATTTATTAAATTAAGATTACTTCTGATTCAGTACCTTCCAGGAACCCACATATTCATGAGCGCGTGGCGATCGATTTCAGTACCCTTTGGATCAGATGGGGCGAGATAGAGGAACATGAAAAGGGTGGAACTCTTCTTGGATATCGAATACATGCAAAAAAGGAAGAACATCACGAAAATTCACAGCCGTTTTATAAAGAAATGACCGTTGGGCCTAATATAACAGAGGCTACGATTACAGGTCTTCCTACATGGACCGCCTTCCGGGTATGGGTTGCAGCCTTTACTGCTGCAGGAGAAGGAGAGCAGAGAAATGACGAGTGGATGAGAACGAGTAAGCGATGATCCATATCTATTTCACAGGACCGTTTGACACCTCCTGGGAAGAAACATGTCTTAGTAATGAAGGGTCAGAAGCGGGTGGCATTCGGTTATGCAAGTTTACGCAGCAACCGCTTGAGTAACAGTTCAATATAACTTATCAGTTACCAATGACTTCACTGGTGACAAAAAGCTATATTTCTTTTCCATTAGGAGTCTTTGTCTACAGCTAATGTTAAGCTCAGATAGTAGGGAACCACATCGCAGAAAGGGAGCTTGTGGGTCCATCAGCCGACATAATACTCTGTAAATTAAATGGTTTGAACCCAGGAGTCATATCACAAGTCGGTATAGTATGATCGTCCGGGTAAGTGTGGTCCTGAGAAGGACTGTTTGTGGTGACATTGACTGGCGTTTCCGCTCAGCTTGTCCAAACGTCAGTCGATGTCACCACAAACATTCCTTCTCAGGACTACACTCACCCGGACGATCATAATTTACCGACTTGCAGCATACTACTGGTGTGATTAACACCTGGCCCAAGTTCAGATGATTGCAGCATTGGGTGGTGATGTGGACCGGTTGGCCTTTCTACGTATACGTTGCTATTACACAGTTGGTAGAGTAGGACACGTAGTCCCACGTGCTGTATGTAGTCTGGCCTGTTAACAATCGTTCTGGATTAGAAGGGTGGGACCTCGTAACCAGCCTGGGTATACCATCTGCGACGAAGAGTGTAAATTCATTCACTCGTCCATCCATCCGTCCTTCCATTCAGTCACTCATTTATTCATTTATTCATTTATACATTCATTCATGGATTCAGTGCAATCTTCAAATAGGATAAGAAAGTTTGGCGTAGTTTTCGACGAGGTCAAACTCATATAGAAGGAGCATTCTTTGTCGGATCGAGCAAAGTTTGAAGTTATGATCATGACACTCGTCATTTTATTTATTTATTTATATTTTTATTTTTTTTAACACTCATTCACTATGTGCCATTTTAATTTACAGAATGCGGTTCATGGAAGCACGATGTTTCCGGTGAAATTCAAAGTCGTGGATTCCCAGAAAAAATGGAGCATGCGGACTGTGTTTGGTACATTGACTCGAGAAACAACAGCGTTGTGTTATGGTTTGAACATATCGATATTCCGGACTCCCACGAGTGCAGGTTGGTCAACGGAACTGAAATGGTGACTAAGTTTCTTGCTAATACGCACTGCAATTCCGTCACATCAAACCGGCAAAGCTAACAATGATAAATAACTGACCAGAATCGAAATTACCAAGTCCTGCTAGTCCTCTGTTGCACTCATTTTTCCACGAAGGTTGACGCATATAAGGAGACAAGTTCCGGAAGAAAATTAGTTTAAAAAATCAAGTCGCACATTCAATTTTCTGAAAATAATTAGATTTCTTTCTGGGTTTGAGTCTTGAATAAGTTCTTAGCAAGTGTATTTGACTTTATTTCATTTTTTTCAGTGATGCGTACGTAGCCATAGGAGATGATAGTGGTGTTGAGCCACACCGAATGTGCGGCATCTCTGCCCAATTGCTTCTTCTCACCCAAGCACGCAGGGTTCCATTGTTTCACGTCAGTGATCGTGAATTTTACGGAGCGCAAAAGGGGTTTCAAGTTTATTATACAGTTTTGAATGAGTCTATTTCTGAAGGTAAATGTGCAACCGTAAGATCATAGTTATAATTCCTAGTATTATAAATCTTAGAAGGAGTTTTGGTGAGCATATAAATGATGGACGTATCCAGATGGTGACGAAAGGGGATTATAACGGGCATAAAAATCAATTAGGAGGCAACTTCAGTTGAACGACTATATGTGCTGGACATCATAACTAAATTTATCCATCATTTCAGTCAATAGCACCTATTTAAAGAACAGGAGGTAACAATTTGCCGTCTAATTACAATTTAACGTTTAAATATAATTTGTTCCATGTTTTGCAAGCACGGTTATAGTAACGTAATACTGGAAAATGGGGGGGGGGTGGGGCGTTATAACCGTAATATTACTAATTGACTGCCTAGCACGCAGAGGACCACGTTGGGAATTCTTAAAAGCGAGGGAGCATAAAACTAGCATTTTTGGGGGGATGTTTTACACCTTCCCTGACTATATCAGCGTTGCTGTTGGCAACCATTTCCATGGGCACGTCGCTGCCCATTATATAGTAGAATCCTTTTTGTAGTTTTGATGAAAACTGCTACGTTCAAATTACGCGGTAAAATACAGATAGCCAGCACAATGGTTAAAGAAGAAAAAAGTACTTATCCCAGGTCAGAACAGCCCAAAAGAACGCTAGCTGCGCGAGTCCCGAATGTCAGGGGAGTTATTAGAAAGGAAATTAGACTATTAAGGACCTGCAATGTGGTTGAAAAGAAAACTTTTAAAATTATGTGTTTCTGCTTTTTACATAAATAGCTAAAATCGATTGTGTATTTATTTTTTCGTTTATTTGTAGCTATGCTAGTTGCCAACTGGAACATCGTTAACATTTCAAACATAGAAGTGAAAAGCATCAGTGTTACATGGACCCCCTATACACCCGGAAATCAAGACGAACTCATTTTGTATGCAGTGGTCTGTACGCCCACCCATGGTAAAGCTGGACCAACCATCTTAAGTGTCGATAGGGATAGTGATAGAGCAGACGTTGGACGATTGAGAGCGGGCACTAATTACACTGTGCATGTTGTTGCCTTGACTAAACACCATGTAAGTGGAGAAATGAGCCTCAAAAGAAGCCAGGAAGCCTATGCAGGAACAATCGAGGGAGGTAAGACGTCTAAATATCACCGAACTGTTCGCAGCTGTTAAAGCTACTTACATGTACAGCTTTGGACGTCGCGGAAAAAAGTATTTTACAAAAAAAGGGAAACATCTCTAAAACAAAAACTTTCTGAAGAACGGTTATCTCTACTTCGAAGTCCCTCGAGGCAAAAACTGACAACAAGGTTCTGTCCTCACAGGAAGCCTCTTTCCTTTAGTTTATTGCTTCTTTAAGCAGTAAAATTCAACAAGGAGACCACTTAAAGAAAAACGCCCTATTCGTGGGTACCTTTCCGTGGAATGTTCTATATTCAAGATTCCACGCTAGAGACATAAGATGTTGCTTTTTCTTTTACGTAGCCTGCGAGTGTTATCTTTCATTCCAATAAGTGTTTGTTTGTTTATATTTTACTTTTCATTAGTGTGATTGACTCATTATTCATCAGGACAACATAAATCTGAAATTTTCCTCACAATTTCAGTTCCACAAGAACGCCCGGAAGACATTGACGTAGACACCTTTATCAACGTCAAGACTTTTTTTCATGTCAAGTGGAGGGGTATTTCACCTGAAAAGGTTGACGGCAACCTGCTTGGATACAAAGTATTTTATCGGAATGGTAGGGGAGAGTTTTCCGTAACAGTTGGGCCACATGTCTTTGAAGTGGACATTGAAATTGGAAATGACCCCGAACCTTATATAATAGAGGTTGCAGGCTTCACAAGAGGTGGACTTGGACCCAGGAGTTGGCCTCGAGAGAGGAGTGGTAAATTACTGTTAACTGTTTGAATATGTATATTGGTTACAACTTAACATGATAACCGAGGATTGGAGACCGGGAGGTGGTGCACAACAAGAAACGCTTTCAGCACGAAACATTGCGTCTTAAAAAACATCATTTTAGAGTCATTTGATGTGCTAAGCCTTCAGTGGGTCTTTGAAGTTTATTCACCCGACTTTCAAAAAAAAAAATGTACAGCTGGTATTCAGCCTTTGCGTGATCTTTTCTAGAGGCCAGTGAATAGTATAAACAAGTGTATAATTACTCTTTTCACCCGTGGTTGAACATGATATGACGTCACGCCGTTCTCTATAAGAGTGCATATAACGGCGAACAGTCGGCCATGTAAGCAAGTGCGCGCACTGAATGGTTCAATGCTAAATAGACTATTATCTCGTATCCTCCTGGCAAACTGGTAAGCCATGCGCAATAGGAGAAAAGAAAACAACTTCCTTAAGAGGGCAGTTTCTTTTGCTACGTTGAAAGCACTTATCATAATGCAGGAGTTGAATATTTTATGGAACAACTCTTTCAGTCAATAACGACGTGCATAAAGTGGTCGTCAAATCAGCGCTGCGCGCCTTACTGGCTATACGCACATTTATAACGCCAGTTACTGGAATATTTGGTTACTCATACTCTAATATCCTATTAACACTACAGGGTGCCAGACTAGAGTTTACAGCCGAATGGGTCCAATAAAAAATCCTGGATTTCCAAACAACTCTCCAGGTGGAATGGATTGCTACTGGGAATTTTTTCTTCACTTTGATTTGCCCAATGTTCAACGATTCCGACTGGTAAACGTCATTGATGAGTTTTACAATCGGTGGGATGAGGGGGCACCAAACTGCACGTAAGTCTGGATTTATAAATAGCCTAACATAATAATATGCATTTATTTTGACTAAATGGGAGGGCCAGATGGAAAAGCATTTGTCAACTCGAGGTTAAAGAGTACGTACCAAGCACACAGAAGTACACATACAGCGATTAAAATTGCTGAGTTGTGCGCGCTAAATGATATTAGTATATACCACACAAGTGAATAGTGCTTTTCGTGCGTTCTGATTGGTTAACCCGGAGGTGATTAGCAAAGTACTATTCACCTCCGAGCAGCCGAAGAGAAACAAAATGGCTTCCCGTTCCGCTTCGGTTTCCGAAGAGGAAATAATTTCATTAAACGAGGAGGTTGTACCCAAAAACACAAAAATGGCACCAAACTTTGGTTTGACAGTATTTAATAGTAAGTTATTTAATCTTTCCAACCATATTCTTAGTTCATTGTGAGCGCGAATGTGCATCGCTAGGCGCGCGAGATTTTAAATATTCGACCATTTGTATATTGTCAAAAATAAAGTAATTTTTGGTCTGTTAGTTATTCAGCTTGTGTGGTATATACTAAAACAATTATTCACCTCAGTGTCGGTGAACAGTGGTGGATATTTACCTCGCCGCTTCTCGGCTCGGTAAATATCCACCACTGTTCACCTCCACTTCAGTGAATAATTGTTAAATATTTAATTCTAGGAAATAAACAGATAACGCTGGTGTTGAGGTGCCCATGGACGGTTTGTTTGTTTGTTTGTTTTGGTTTTTGTTTGAATGTGTTCTGTTTGAAAAGACTCATGTCTACCCACCCGGCCCTACAAACAAAATGTAGCGAACATTCCACTGTAGTATTATTGCGTTATTAAGGCCCAGCAGTGGCCTGATAATTAAAAAAAACTGCAAGTGGATTTTGGCCTCCTTGGCATGACAACATCAGCGCCCTGAATTGTCAATGCAATTTCGGTCTTTTGGGATCCGTTCCGGGGATCCGTTGGCCTAATAGAGTGTCAAATGTATGACCTGAATGGTGGTGGGGGGGGGGGGGGGCGTACTTGCTTTTCACTGAATGAGAATAAAAAACGCAGAATATCCTATCCTACTTAGTGGAAATAATTTTAATTTACGAATTAAGAACTGAAACATAACGAGTTTTTCAAAATTCCAGTTAACAAATAAAAAAGTTTAATCCGCGCTTTGTTCTGTTATGAGGAAGTGACAGGAGCACGAAAAAAGTGTAGGGAAAACATGAGTCACAGCCTTACGTACATTTGTATAGAAATTGGCTCCAATTTGCAAGAAAACAGGTTTTATTCACAGCTTGCAAGCAGGCACAAGTAAAGTTTATTCAGCTTGCATATGCACAAAGCCTGCTTTATACTCTCATCACGGAGCTCAATTTCAATGAAAACATACGTAAGCTATATCGAAATATATGCTGTTTCGTTCCTTCCATTCCACAACATCATTATTATAATTAATAATTATTATTATTAGTTGTATATTGCATATTATGGTCAGGTGTGAACACTAATTGTTGCTACTTGACCTGCGTAATACTCTACCTTGGTCCTATTCTAGGAACTGGCGAGATGATTACCTTGGATGGGCCCGTATTGAACCAACGAGAATCCTGGCTGGTCCATTTTGCGGAAGGCTAAATCCGTTTGCGTTTGTTTCATGGGGAGACAAAAAAGATCCAGTTTATATGGGCTTCTTTACAGGCCTTGGGCCCCACGAAAGACTCCTCAATTTAACCTACTTTGCTTTACACGATTTTTCAAAAATCAGTAAGTCGTGAATTTGTTCTTACTTGTTGTTATTGTTTACTTCAAGCCTTCGACAACATATCTAGAATGTTTGTCAAATTGTCCCAAGGTGAGCTACGGAGATATCGCTGGTTTAAGCCAATGTAAAGTTAAGGAAAAAGTAACATAATAAAGGCGAGGAATTGTGGGATAGATCAGGAAATCGTGTGATAAGCTTGTAACGACTCAGATGTCCTGCTAGCGATGTCAACAAAAACGTATTTTGTCGCGAACTTGCCAGAACGACCACAGGTACGACGACAAAGTTTACACGGGTATAACTTGTGATGATGGTGCCAATTTTTCCAGATGCCAGCACAGTATCTCAGGCATTACCATAAGCTACGTCGCAAATACGTCTGCTACATATGACAGCCAGGCTTTAGCTTTCGGTTAAGAATACTGCATACGTTTAGATTCATCATTAATAATCACAGACGTTTACGGCTAATGGCGCATAGGGAGAGAGTTTGGACTTATAATTGCATACTACCAAGGAAAATCAAGTTCCTGCACTGTAACAATGGGGAGTATTTTTCAGTTTATTAATTTAATTTAATTTTTTTTTAATTTTTATATACATATTCTTTTTATTGCGGAGAGATTTTGCTTGAAAAAATGAAATAGTCGCAACTGCATTGCGTAACAATAAGGCGTTCAGATAATCAGTTTAAATTCAAGCACTCAGTTATGCACGACATGTTAAAACTTAATTTAAAAAAAAACACTTGTGTCTCCTCAGGCATTTCGGTTATTTCTGGGAGTATCAAAGGATACGAGGTTCAAATTTCTTGGACAGTCTCTGGTGTCAGCGAACAAATTCAGGGTTATGTTGTGTTGTACAAGCCAGCGAGAGATCGGACAGCGGTCTGGAGATTCAAAAGAGCAATGCAGACCCAGGCTACACTGGTACTACTTCAGCCTTTGACCAACTATACTGCTTGGGTGTTAGGTTACACTGCAAACGGGAAAGTCTATGGGAGCAACGACATTCATTTTGTCACAACAGGAGGTACGTAAAGCATTGTTCTCGAGAATCTGAATTACGTTAAATACGTCTTCTAGGTTAGACGTCCCCCTGCGCTAAACCTCGGCTCGTTGTATACAACAATCAAGTTGGCGTTAACCTGCCATCCATAAGTAAAACGTTGTAATAACTCTGTAACAATATCACACTGATCAAATTTATTGCCAGCAGCGGTTGTTTTGTAGTAGCTGTGAACTTTTTAAGGGAACTGATTGATAGGTTGATAGGTGAGCAGTCTGAGAAGCTTTATTTTCTAAAGAAAAGGCGAAGGATGTCGTCGCAGGCCCTACTCATTAGCGCCATTTTTTAAAAATGTTACTCGACCCATGATATGAACCTTGCAAAGCTTTCCAAATTATCGTAATACACTAAGAACTTTCAAGAATTTCCGGCCCATCCCTTTTTTCATCGTGTATTATGCTTGTTTTAATGTACATTTTTTCTGAAACTTCTTTGTTTGTTGTTGTAGAAATTCCAACGACACCAGCAGGTTTTACACCAACTACACGTAAGTAAATTCTCAACGATTAAATAATTTTAATTTTTCAGTTTACCAGAAAAGATCACTTAAGCAATATTTTTTCTCAATATGTTTGATTTATCCTATGGAAAAAAAACGAGTGTTTGAAATTTTGCTGTTATTGTTGTTGTTGTTGTTTTTTTCACCATAATTACCTTTTTCTGGTAGGACATCCTCACGTTTCACCGTCAACCTCACGTTTCTTTCTTTCTTTCTTGCTTTTTTTTTTTTTGGCATTTTTATTTCAACTCAAAAGATATAATACTAGAATCAATTTCGTTTAAATTAGTGGCAGGCTCAATTTTGTGTATCTTCATCAAAATATAAAAAAACGGCTATTGGTCGATAATATTCATCTCAGTTTATCATTTTATTTACAGCGCCCGTTATTCGGATGTACCCTTATGGAAATGCAGCCGGGGATGATTCACTCACATACTTTGATAGGTGTACCAGAATTAACATGCCTTTTAAAGGAATGAGGTTCTTTGACAAAAGGCACAGAAGGATTTATGTAAGTGAAAAACAAATGTAAGCTAGCGTTTTTTATTATCTTTTATTATTTTTTTTTTAATTTTTTACCTTTTAAACCGACTAAGGTCGAAACAATGAAAACTTCAAAATTTCTTTGAAGCCGAAATTATCGACAGACAAACCCTCCAAACAGAAATACCGCAGAAGTGTGCTTGACTATTAAGGGGCCAGATTGTGCGCAACGTCAGACATTAAATTTGAGGGCCACTCATGATCATCCCCACGTGGTCTTACGATATTAATGTCAAGCAAACGTTTGCAAACTGTTTCAGACACATTATGGCATCTATGGCATGCATTCCACATATGCAAAGTTCCAAATTGTTGCAGCTAAACAGATTAAGAATTAAACGAAATCTGGCAATTTTTAGACAGTAGAACTTCATGAAAATAATGGGCACAACGAAACTGCTGATTTCATTGAATTTAGTTATACCAATACTAGTCAAGAAATAATTGAAAGAGATTTACATGATATGAAAGGAGCCGCGATGCGATGCAGTCACGGTAAATCTCCAGGTCTTACGTCAGGGTTATCATTCGACGTTAGTGCTGTGTCTAAAGTCCGGGCCAAAAGGACTCAAAATGTCCATTCAATTCAACAACTTTCAATCTAGTTGGATTCGGCGAGTGAAACCCTTTTGAGTACCCTGTATATTTTTTGAATGGTGTTAAAAATTGTGAGTTTGTCATCAAAGCATTTTTATAATACTTTAGTAAAGCTGCAGAAAGCAATGTTGGGTGATATTGAAGCCACTAACCGAAGCCTAAAAAGTAAAACCAGCTGACCTCGGTAGAGCTTATCGAACCTTTGATCGTGTACTACATGGCATCAACGCCAGCTCGCATCCTGGCCAACACCGGAGGGAGACTACTTAAATATAACTTACCTCAAACCATTTACTTTGTTACTTTTTTTTACTTCAAAATAGGTGTGCTCCAATGGAGTTATCCAGTTTGACAGGGACAGATTAAACCAGAGGCCCTACAACTTTGGTCAAAGATATTGGCTTCGATACAGTAAAATGTTGGCAGTATATTGGACACGAACAGACATAGGCCGCTCTTTCAAAGACGGAACATCCAAAGTTTTTTATCACGTTTATAGTGGACAAGGTGCCAGTGAAGTCTTAAGGGAGGCTACATCTGATGTTCTGAGCGTCTTCAACGCCTCACTGCCTCAGGGAAAAACCTTCAGAGCAACCTGGGTGCTGATTGTTACATGGGAGAATCTTCGCCACTTCGATTTAAATCCTATTACGGAGAAGTTGGTGAGATGCTAGTTTTAAGATATTGCATTTCCAGTTCACAATATTTAATATATTAATACTATTATTATTCTTGGGGCAAAGAATATTTATGAATGACCTACCGTAAAATGCCGCTTATAAGCCCCCCCCCCCCCCCCCGGTTATAGGCCCATCTACCTGTAAACAAAAAAATACATCCGGTTATAAGCACTCCCGGATATAAGCCCCCCTCTAGTTTTCCTTGTTTCCTTAACTCACAGAACACTGCGAATATGAACTCTGAGCCTCTGTTTTGTTACGTTCCAGTTACGTTCGCCTTGTTACAGTTTTGATTTTGTTGTTAAAATTGAAATGAATTCGATTTATTATGAAGTTTTGAAGGTTAATTAAAAACTAGTAAATTAAAAACGTATTTCGATCAACACTGCTGTGGCTCATTTCGAAACGGTTTTTTTATCCGCTTGTAAGCCGTCCCGGATGTAAGCCCCTCCGTTTATAAGCCCACCCAAAACCCTTTACCCCTTCTAATTATAAAATCATAAATTCATAAATCAGTGCTTTGGCTGGTCTCAAGTCTCCTTGTAGCTAATCTTGAGTGCGGAATTTTGAAGAGTTTAATTTCTTTATTTCAGACGAACACGTTCCAGGCAGTTGTCATTACCGACCACATTTGCTCTTTCGTCATGTATAACTATCCTCATAATGCAATACAATTCTCTGCTCCAACCAGCGTGTAAGTTTGCAATATTTCTTTGAAATATTCTACTTTCATCATGCCCATCCATTAAAAGAAACTAGAATTAGCAGGAAAAAATAGATGGTCACGCAGGCCTCATCAACAATACAGACTCATGTACCACCCTGTCAAACATAACAATTGCTCCATTGGCAAGGAATGCTGAATAGCATTTATTTCAATGGTCAAATTTTAGGATTTCATCCGAAAATTAAATTGTGCAGTACCGAATTGTGCAGTACAGCATAATTAACAAAGCCATAAGGTAAAGGACTACTCGATAGCTTCAGGGAACACGAAGCTCTTTAGAACCCAGCTTTAATTTCATTGGACCTTGTTGCACAAAGCTCTATTGTTTTCAGGGCCAGCTTCATTGTTTCTCCTGTTTGTTTATTGTTTTCTCAGCAAATTCTGTGAAACATTCCGAGATCTTCGTGGCACCCCAATAACTTTTTTGTGAATGGTTATATTTTAGGATTTCATTCAGGTTAAAACTTTTTAACCATTCCGTAAAGTTCAGAATGATTTTAACAGTACTGCTCAAATCCTTTCATCTGAATCATCACATACTCAAGGTTGAAACTTGCTTAAAGCATAGAAACCACGAACTCAGCGTTGGATTGAGCCTACTACCGTTATCAACCGAGCTTTGAAGTTGAGAAAAAGAAATGTTGAAGAATTGTGGTCACTTCGAAATAAAATTTGCAACGTGTTAGCTTATGTTGACACATTTATAAGAAAATTCGTGCTTTAGGTTCTTATTTGCTCTCTGTTGTTTTCAACCGCCTGCAGGTCTCACTACGAGTTTTTCAACAATTATATTGGTCTTCCTGTCATTGGCTACAACTCTGGAGGGGAGGAAAACCGTGTCCGTAATTTTGAAAGGTAAATATATTATATTCTTGTACAAATTTCTTTCTTTGTCTATTCTCGGGTAAGAAAATCAATGCTCGTTATCTATAAAGCGAGGAAGATCCAAAGGCACCCTCTACCTCATGCCTCTCTGTTCTCTTATGTGAGGGCACAGGGGGCAGGGGGGAGGGGGTGTTCAAATATCCTGCTTCTCTTACCATACACTTCCTGCCCTCTTTTCTACCGGCTCAAAACCAGTGAGGAGTTCTTTATTCCCTTGATAAGCAAAAGTAGATAATTTTTTCCCCTTTCCTATCAGGAACAACAATATGTGGATAATTTTTGATCCGCTTGACCAAAACCTCAAGCAGAATATTCTGCAGGGCTATGAATTACAAAGTATTAAAGCGCTTAATATCGCTGTGTTTCAGATCAGGAACTCTTGGAGCAGAAGGTATCGACAACATAGCTGGAAATTCAGGCATACCTGGCAGGTGGATCATGCGCATTGACAACTCCAATGGTGAAGAAGATGGCGATTTCAAGTGTTTGGAGTGGTTTACAGTCCAACCGAATCCAACGAGTTACACCGCACTGCCCGACCCTTGTCCTTGTACCGTTGACCAGGCAGAGTTGGACGACAGATACCAGTGGGTTGAACCAATTATCCCTTACACTGAATGTTTCTACACAATCAGGCGATCCCGTCAGGGCCTGGGTCGAAAGTGCTGTTACTACAAAGACGCTCAGCGGCTTGGAGCTTTAATCATTGGTGATATACCAAAAGGAGGCACAATTGATCGATACCACAAGTTCACTTCTCCTGACGATCACGAATCAAGTGACATCCTAGGGTTCCAATATTGCTGTCTTAGGGCAGAAAATTTCAGAGAAATGTGCGAGTTGTACTACAGAAAAAGGCCATCTGAAGGCTGCGATGCATATGATCCACCAGTACAGGGTAAGGCTTGGACGTTTTTTCTTTTTTTTGTTAGCATGTAGTGTAAAGCGTGTACCAACGGACGAATCATTTGGATTAGCAGCTTTTACTTAGGGACGGGTGCTACTGTCATATCTAAACAAATTGTGACAAATTTGACAATTTTGGAAATATTTACATCTCTAAACAGGGTCGTAAGTAAACTTTTACGAAAACCCACAATTCACATTTGTACAGGGTTACTCCTTATTTGAAGAGAAATGTTTCCAAATACTAAGATAAAGTATTTACCCCTCCATCTACCTTTTGAGAGAAACAAGTAAAATGTTCACAATAACAGGATGCATATTTCTTATCTCTCGATAATTCCCACCATGAAATTACAGTGGTGTCACTACTTTTGAGGTATTCCTGTTTCATGATCAGTGAAACTTTACAGTCGTCTGCTACAACAAAACGTTTCGTTGAGGGGTTATTGTGGCAAGGTTGGTTAACGCCTATGTACGTTGAGTAGAAACCTTTCAAACTGTGCATTCCAGGGATCACCTTACAGTTATTTTGAGCCGGGCATTGAATTAATACAACCATTTAAACTAAAGACATAACTGAACCCTTCATATTTAAATTTATGTATATTTTATATGTATACTTATTATTATGTTTATTTGCTTTATTTCGCAGCGCCTGTGTTTGGTGACCCTCACGTTCTTACCCTGGACGGTAAAAACTACACCTTCAACGGTCTTGGCGAGTACACAATGATAGATGTCAATGATGGATTCTTCCAGCTTCAAGCTCGAACGAAAAAAGCCATTGGAGGGGGAACGGCAACTGTGTTTTCAGCGGCAGTGGCAAAAGAAGAAAACACAAGCATGGTGCAGGTCTCTCTTAAGGAACAAGGTTAGCCTGAATGAACACTTGAACTCTTTCTAAAAACAGATGTACAGCTTAATGTTTGCCCCTTTTTTTGTGTTTTCATTTGTGTCATATTAGCCATGAGCATTAGCCAGAAGGGGCTTCGATAATTTCATCATCACACAAAAACGATATCTAAAGTCTGTGCTAGTTTCTGAAGAAACTGTGGTGTTGCGTCGGTGGGTAATTAAACACGAAAATTTGACGATGAGGTAAATTGGCCGCCTAAAGGAGATTTAAAAGTTGACTTTGCGAGCACTAGCCCTTTGTTAAGCCTTGGGCTAAACTTTCCAACATTGTTGTAAACATTTGTTGGTTTAAAATATTAAAACGTTTACTACCACATCATAGATGATGTTTGACGAGTATTTTTAGTTCGGTGAATGTTGGAATGATGCTAAGTGACATTTAGCTATGTGTTTAACGTTGTTATACAAATGCTGTACAACAATGTTGGAACATTTAGTAGCGGCGTTAGAGAAGATAGCTCTGACAAACGGCCACTCTCGTGCCCAGAATTCTCAGTGTTCTTGGTCAGCGGGTGGTCGCCGAGAAAGACTTCGTTGTAATGGAACTGTTAGGACTGTAATCCTGCGGTTAACGGTTCTTAGTTTTGTTACAGTAAACAGCCAAAAAACATCAAATCTTTGCCATTACCCCAAAGCCTCCATGATGCCATGATGCTAATATTTTCATCGCCTTTTCTACTCTTAACTCGTATAAATGGAATTCGTGGATAGCATATTCCCCTTCATGCTCACCACAAAGATGACGATGATGATGATTTATCATTATTATCATTTCTCTCACAGGAGGGTTGGAAGTGCTAGTAGACGGCGTGATATACCAAGAGTACGATACTTTAACAAACGTTAGCGTCTTTATCAATGGTTCTGTGGCAGTGTCACGGCCGACGAACAGCTCCTTTCTGATGACTTTTCCCTCTGGAATATCCGTGACAGTGACTGAAATACAAGGATCGCTTTCCATAGTTTTTGCAGCTCCCCAGTCATTTAAGGGGAACACCAAGGGTCTGCTGGGGACTTGGAACGGAGACAAACTCGACGATTTTCTTCGACCAGATGGAACCACCCTACCGTCCAATGCCACAGGACGAGAAATACATTTCGACTTTGGATTGAAATGTGAGAACAGTTTAATTAATTGTTTTCATGAGACTACTTCGTAATAGTTTCGTTTATATCGTGACATAAAGATCCGGTCAAATGGTTGATGCAGCCTGCAAACTAGTTTAGAACTGCATCGCATTATCTAAACTGAGTTTCTGTCAAACAAAATTGGGAAAGGCTTCATTGATGTTGATAGTTTGGAAAGTTTAATTTTTCTTTCGTTTGGCAATATAGACAAACTCTCTTCTATCTGCAAAATTAGGCTTACAATTAAGCATAGTCTTGCAGCGGCTACTTACTTGAAACCATTTTGGACAAAAAGTTTATCGAAACGGAACTTCTGATGTTAGTAGTTTGAGATGAGATGTAATATATCAAACCAGAGAAAGAGTGTTTCATCAGGATATCCAACCCCGAGAAGTGGGTTGGAAAAACGAGGCGCAGCCGAGTTTTTTTGGCCGACTTCGAGGTGTTTGGATACCTGATGAAACACTCTTTCGAGTTTTTGATATGGCTTCTCAAACCATTCATAATTCTTGGAGAAATTCAAAGCAAAAGTTCGCAAAACTTTATGCTAATTAAGATCCGGTATCCAAACCACCGTCACGGTAGTGATTTCCTTTGTTTTCTCTTTATGAATTATTAATGAGTTTGAGAACAGGATATCAAAACCCCGAGAAGTGGGTTGAACACTCTTTCGAGTTTTTGACATGGCTTTTCAAACCATTCATAATTCTTGGAGAAATTCAAAGCAAAAGTTCGCAAAATTTTATGCTAATTAAGATCCGTTATCCAAACCACCGTCGCGGTAGTGATTTCCTTTGTTTTCTCTTTTTGAATTATTAATGAGTTTGAGACATTTTTTGTAAATTCGTAATAGGGGCACAAGTAGCAAAGCGCTATTTGCAAAAACTACCTACGTAATAACATTTTTCACCAAAAAAAAAAATAAAACGCATAGTTTTTCAATTATAGGGCAACTGTTGGCAAATACGAGTCTGTTCACCTACAACCCTGGAGAAGACTCAAGTACGTTCTCCAATGCATCATTCGTTCCAATTTTCTTGGATGAACCTATAAATTTTACGAGTGACGCTTTGAGGATACAAGCAGAGCTCGCGTGTCAAGGGGATGTGAACTGTTTGTTTGACATAGCATCAACTGGAGACGTCTCAGTTGGAGCGAGCACAAAACAAGTTGCTGTTCAGTTGGAGAGTGAATCGCAGGCTTTGCGTAAGTATCATTCCTTCACTTTGCTCTCCAAGATGAACACCTCTCAACGTTCAACAGTCAGTTAAATGTGGCGTTTATTTCGATAGTATTGCAGCAACAACAAATGGTTGTGTGATTTATTTCAAATTGGTTATTTATGATGTCGTTGATGATTGTTGTTGCCACTGTTGCTGCTGTATTTGCTGTTGTTGTTGTTGTTGTTGTTGTTGTTGTTGTTGTTGTTGTTGCTGCTGCTGTTGTCTAACAGGCGAATAGGTTTTCCTCAAGACCTTAGCTTAGCTTTTACGGGCCTTTTACTTTACTTTTTGCAGAAAATTTCCCTCCAAAGATACTAGATGGGCCAACAGAAATCAATGTGACTGTCAACACATTAGCCACGGTAACCATCACTGCACAAGATCCCAACAATGACTCGTTGACCTTTACCGTCTCTGGAAACCTGCCATCCGGGTATACTACATCAAGTAGCGCATCTTCAATGACACTGACCTGGACTGTTACAACTGCTCAGGTAACATTTTACAGCATAATCTAATGATCTTATCGCTCAGTTACTCTGGTTTGGTCCACTACAGAGTTTCTTCCACAGACTCAAAAGTTTATAACAAACTTAAGTGAAAATTAGGACATGAGGAATAGAAATACACTGAGCGTCTCTCAACCGCCAGCTTAAGCGTGTCATTATTGCAGCATCTAAAAGTGGTATTTGATTTGTGTGAACGAAACTGTTATCTCGTCCCGATGTCACGTGTCTCTGGCCCCGTGACAGACTTACTGCAAGTCCCCCTTAAGTATTCGAGAGTCTATATCTGTATAGTAGTCTATATCCCAATGTCTTAATGGTCAGAGTCGTGTAAACACGTGGCCGATAATCTCTGCCACGTGGCTTCTACCCAAAAATTTATGCTTCTGAGTTGAAAGGTTAATAATAATTAGTAAATACGTGTTGTTGACAGATCCAAGTGGAATTTGTCGTGTCTGATGGAACCGCGAGCACAGTTTTGGGACCAGTTGTTAATGTCTGCGCATGTCAAAACCAAGGAGTTTGCACTGTAGCAGAAGAGAGCGAAGGCAGTGCCAAGAACAACACAGAGAAGTTCAATATTCTTTCTTGCGTATGTAAGAATGGTTACACGGGATCCTTTTGTGAGGTGGATCTTGATGCTTGCGAAGAGAATTTCCAGCCATGTTTTCCAGGCGTTAGTTGCATTGATCTACCGCCACCTGCAAATGAGTCTGGCTACGAGTGTGGACCATGCCCGAGTGGCTACTCGGGAAATGGAGCCGAATGTTCAGGTAATAGATCTAGTATATGTATTAAACATATAGTCAGTCTCTTTGCGCGTTATCTATGACATGCATCTTACTGCTAAGTTTTAAACGTGAAGACGTTTATCAAACTAGACGTTTCTTTTTTCATGAGACAATCGCGAAATTCTGACAAGCTTCTGGCAAGGTGAGGTTGGTGGAGATAGATGGCTGAAGACAGTCTGTCTTTGAATTAAAAAGATGCTAGTAAAGTCTGAATCAAGTACATTGAAAAAATAAAGAAAAAAGGGAAGAAGTTAAATTAGACAACCGTACATGGATCGTAAATGCGTGAGCGGTATTGTAAGCGCTTTGGAATTTTCGACTGGAGTTTGACCAAGAGATCCTGTCGGGGTGGGGCCTGGGTATCTGATAAAATACCTGTAATAGTTAGGCATTTAAACATTTTCCTTTATTCTTTCTTGAAGTTTAAAGTCCAAATGCTCAGTGCTTTTTCTCCATTTTTTTGCTCTAGACATTGACGAGTGTACCGTGAGTAATGGCGGATGCGAGCATAACTGCGTCAACACTCCCGGCTCATCTGCCTGCACTTGTAATTCTGGATACTCTCTTAATGCCGTTGACAAGAAGACGTGCCAAGGTAAAAGACGAAGTATTTACAGAAAAACTTCAATTTTGCCATTCCTCGCATTGTTTGCATTGGTTTGAGACATAAAATAAACACTAAGAACACTGCTAAAAGCTTGATGTGAAAGAAATATTCCTAAATACTAAAGCTTGTCGGTCAATGTGAAAACAATTACACGCCAGCTGGGAGATGTGTATTTCAATAATCGGTCCACACGTGTGCGGACTGAGCTTTCGCGTTTTTTGGTGAATACGTGTGACTTTTAATTACGTCCTCGGGTTGATTTTGTCCTTCAGTGATATGAATGATGAGTTTTGCTTTAACACAAGTGGATAGTTCACGGTTGCTTTGTTGACTTAAATCACATTTTGGAACATCTGTAACTCGTAATTTTTAGAAAAAGGGACCTAAAACTGCTCTCTAGATATATTGTCGCCTTAGGAACATCCATGCCCGGCGACAACAAGTCTAACGACCTGATCCGTGTGACTTGCACGTTTGTGACGTCTTGTGACTAGGTAGGTCATGCATGGCGAATGTGGCTAACCCTTAGACAAACAAAGAAATAAATATATAAACTGACTGGTGACGACAAAGGGATGAGAAAGCTCATCCCAAAAATCCATTCATGGCAAGAGCATTATTCACTGCCATGGGCTCGGAAACCACACTGCTGTGATGTCTAATCATATATTCTCTCCCTCTCTTGCTACCTCGTTATTTTGTGATAACAAGTTTTATGGCTAACTGGACAATAACTGAAAACTATGAAACACCTTCTTGAGCTTGGGGGAGTCACTTGCTGGCTGCGGGAAGTACGGGAATCTATACAGTAGAAACCACTGAGACTCAGAGTAGACAGTACTTGGCTCCAACAGTAGACTTTAATACTGCGATACCTCCAAGATATCACCAGAACTTTCACCAAGAATGCAACCGATACAACTACGTACAGGACTGAATCGTTGTTACCGGCGTCCCCACGGGGGGTGTAACCCACCGGGGTAACGTAACCTTGGCAAGTTTTGCCCGGTCAGGCGTAACCGAAGAGCTACTTACAAAGCACATGTATTTATGCCAACCTCTACGTAGATGACGACGTAATCTTTCGATGACTATTCCTAAGCTGCTATTGGTTATCAATGATCTAATTATTGTTCTGGGCCATTCCATCATTGGCAAGTCAGTTACCCTGTTAAAGTTTAACTACTTACAACTTCAGGTAGTTCACACACTAAGGGGTTACACTAC